>JAJOOR010000860.1:0-73634 GCA_036250505.1 Solanum acaule | reverse complement strand
GAAGCTCGACATGAAAGTATTAAGGACCAAGAATTAAAGAAAGGCTGAAGAAGAGAGAAATTGGAAAAGAAGAGAGAAATTGGGGTCTTAGTTAGGGTACAATTGGACAAAAAATAATATAAATAGATGATGTGGAGTAATATTACCGTTGGGGATGCCACATCAGACGGAATTTTGATGTTTACGCGCCCCTGAATCAGTGAAAATCACGCGACACTCCAGCTGTGCAAAAAGTGTTAAAGTGACACATGGGAACCCTACGTTAGGTGTTTAAAATGAAAATCCTTCAGTTTAGGTGTCTAAGTGAAAAATCGTGTCAAGTTTAAGAGGCCACCGATGGGTTAACCCTTTTAATTTAGCTTGGCATTGGAGCCTACCTTTGGCACCCGTTAATGGCGCAATGATTAATGGCAGCTTGACCATTTGATTCCAATTCCGTGTATCAAAGTCCAATGAAGCATGAACAAATTCAAACTTTTTCCCACTAATTAAAGGACATTAATGTAAATTTAAATAGATATGGGACCCAACTCACTTTTCCAAAACTTGGAGGGAAATATTCTCATGTGTCTGCTCTTATCATGCACTCGCATTTTGTAGCTTCTAAATATTTTCCACGTTTGTTTTTTCCTAGTCATTTTCGTCAATTTATTTTTCAAATGGCTTTGAAGTATTATTCTTTTAGCCGATGATTTATTGAAAATAATTTCTTCATCTTTAATAATAAAAATAAGATCTGTATTTTTTAAAATTGCAAATGGGACATTTTATTTAATTAATAAAGTTTGTCCGAAGACATACAATTAGGAACGGGAAGGGGAGTATTATTTAAACGTTCATTAAATTTATAAATATAAATACTATAAAATTCATGATAGTTGTATTAAAAATATATAAAAAACGAGTATTATTTAAACACTTCAAGATAATAAAAAGGCCATAGACATTGAAATGAAAGAAAGTTATAAAGCAACAATAAAGTTTTCGTGTGAATTTATAGGTTGAGAATTCAAATCATGAAAACATCTATTAATACTTTTGCATTAAAATAGACTATTCCTTCTTCAAATCTCACATGACCATGAAATACTTACAATAATAACATATTCAGTGAAATGTTATATATGGATTTGGGAAGAGTAGAGTCTACGGTCTACACAGTCCTTACCACTAATTTGTGGAAGTAGAGATATTGTTTCGGAATTAATTTATTGTATTGCACGACCTCCTACCGAATTAATTTCAGCCTAATGTTTGGTAAAGCCACGTGGCAATTGATTAATCAAGGGTACAGGGGAAACAGTAGGCTGCATAAGCATAGGATCATGAACAAAAAAAAGTCCATAATCAAGTACTATCTACTGCACGTCCCATCAATTACTCTATACAAGTCTACATTCCTTTTCTCTATCAATGGTGGTTGGTTCCCACAATGAGCAAAAGGGAAATGTATTTCAAGATATTATAAGCAAATTGAAGAAAATTCAGAGCAGAAATTGGGCTTGAAAATGCTCAAATTTCACTTTTTGTTGTTCTTCTTTGCTTTCAAGATTGCTTTTTGTCTACCTGGTTAGCTCCTTTTTATGATTCTGTTTTTGTTTTTGTATAATGTGAATTTGATTAAGGGTTTTAAAGGGTGTCTATATTATGTAGTTGTAATGTGTTTGAGTAACTTTTTTTTTTGTTTGATAATTGTGATGTTTGGTTAGTTTGTGTGCAGCTGGACTAATGGATGATGCAAAATTTGTGTTTGAATTCAATTTGTTTTGGTTTGATTGATTAAGGTTAACTCAGAGCAGCATTTGGACTCAAAATGCTCAAATTTCACTTTTTGCTCTTCTTCTTTGCTTTCAAGATTGATTTTTGTCTACCTGGTTAGGTTCTTTTTATGTTTTTTGTTTTCCTTTTGTATAATGTGAATTTGATGAAGGATCAAAGGGCTTTAAAGGGTGTCTAAATTATGTAGTTTTAATGTGTTTGAGTAACTTTCTTCTTTGATATTCGTGATGTCTGGGCCAGTTTGAGCGCAACTCGACTAATGAATGATGCAAAATTGTGTTTGAATTCGATTTGTTTTGGTTTGATTGTCTAATGTTAACTAATTGCAAGTACTTAGCTGTTTGTGGTTGGTTCTATGATTATGTTGTTGGATTTAGTCATGGACTAATGGTGCCTAAATTTTCAATATTGGAATTGAAGCAAATTGAAGAAAACTCATAGCAGCATTCTCAAAAAAAATTCCAACTTTTGCTGTTCTTCTTTAACTCGCCCCGTCTCAGCTCCTTTTATGTCTTTTATGCAATGTGAATTTAGTTGTAATTATGTAGCTGTAATTGTGTCTGCATTAAAATGTTTTAGTTTTGATTCACTAATCTTAACTTGTGTTGGAAGTGCCACAAGCATGTGAGGTGTTCCGATTAGACTCTTTATATGGTCTTGGAAAATAGTTAGCTCATGAACTAGATTTTTGCAAGTACTTGGCTGGTTGTGGTTAATTCTATGAGTATGTTATTGGATGTAAGATATGATTCCTATTTATTCAGACAGTAACCAAATTACACGTGCTCTTCAGTATAATCCTGTATATTTGCGAAATTTCTAATCGCTTCATTCCATGATATGATGAAGTATCTTGAGTCTTGTGTTAAAGAGGAAAAAGAAATAAGTGAGGTGTCTTCACAAACTTAATGAGCAGCTAGAAGTCTGATTTTTTCATAAGAAATAGGTTTTTTTGGTGCAAACACACTAGGTGGTTCTTCTCATATGTCCCCTGGAATTAGTCGAGGTGCACGAAAACTGGCCTAGACACCATGGTCATAAAAAAATAAAAAATTGTTACAACGTTAGTGTAACTTTATAAGACGTTATTGCTTCCCTATACGTACTTTTTCTGCTGTTCTTTCCATTGCTAGCACTGTTACATGAAAAGATAAAGGCTGCTCCTTTATTATTGATTAGCCTCTTTCAAGTTGCTCTTTTGTTTACTATCTAATTATCTATCCTGTTTATTCACTGCAGCACCATATGTAACGCGCATAAGCTGTGGAGCTCAAAATGATGTTCGTAGTTCCCCGACAAATACCCTCTGGCATAAAGATTTTGGATATACAGGAGGCATACGTACGAAAGCAAACCGCCCAAGTTTCATAACACCTCCACTCGGCACATTACGGTATTTCCCTCTATCAGAGGGTCCTGATAATTGTTACAATATCGATAAAGTGCCACATGGCCACTATTCAGTGAGGATCTACTTTGGATTGGTTAAAGAACCAAGTTTTGATAACGAACCTCTATTTGATGTTTCTGTTGAAGGGACCTTGGTTTATTCTTTGCCGTCTGGTTGGAGTAATCACGATGAACGAGCATTTGTTGAAACTCTTGTATTTCTTGAGAATGGTACTACCTCACTTTGCTTCCACAGCACTGGTCATGGAGATCCTGCTATACTCGCAATCGAGATTCAACAAGTAGATGAGAAAGCATACTATTCTGGTCCTGGATTTGGTCGAGGGACAATCTTTAGGACTAGCAAAAGATTGAGCTGTGGAGATCAGAATCCAAAGTTTGACGTTGACTACGATGGGGACCGTTGGGGTGGGGATCGGTTCTGGAGCTCAATTATGACCTTTGGTCAGAATTCTGATAAGCCTATATCTACTAAAAGCACCATAAAGTCAGCTTCTGCAGCTCCAAACTTCTATCCACAAGCTCTTTACCAAACTGCTCTTGTTAGTACCGACAACGATCCGGATTTAACGCACACAATAGACGTCGATCCCAATAAAAACTACTCTGTCTGGTTACACTTTGCAGAAATTGATCCTTCAGTTACAGCTGTGGGACAAAGGGTTATTGACATTTCGATTAATGGTAACATTGTGTTTCGAGATATTGACATTGTGAGAATAGCAGGGGGTGTTAACAGTGCTCTTGTACTGAACACAACCATTCCAGTCAGTGGCAGGATTTTGACAATTACATTACATCCAACAACGGGGACTCATGCCATCATTAGTGCCATTGAGATTTTTGAGGTTATACCAGTTGAATCTAAAACATTACCAGAGGAAGGTAAGTTAAATGTTTCACTTGTACTTCTTGGATGCTACATGTTTTTTCATCTCATACACTTTACACACTTGAAAGGGGCCAAATGTAGTATGTTAAATTTTCCTTTGTTCCTTGGTCAAGCTTGTGCCTTTCTAATTAAGATAATCTTTATCTTCTTTTCTTTTTCAGTAAAGGCTTTACAGTCACTGAAACTTGCACTTGGACTTCCCCTTCGTTTTGGGTGGAATGGTGATCCATGTTTTCCGCAACAACATCCATGGAGTGGAGTAGATTGTCAGTTTGACAACTCCAGCAATAAATGGGTCATCGATGGGCTGTACGTTCTTGACCTTGACCTTAGATAGAAAAGTTCCACCCATTCCACACACATGCGCAAGCACACACACGTAACTGTAACACTCACATTGACATATATTCCTTCTATTGATTTTCTGCACCCCAATTTAAAAGTTTTGCTGGACTATACTTGACTTTCTTTCTATATTATGTGATTTTATTATTTTATTTTAATGTGTCCTCTTTATCTGTTTTTCATGCAAGCACAGTGACCTGGACAACCAAGGTTTACGAGGTTTCTTACCAGATGATGTTTCTCAATTGCGTCATCTTCAGAGCATGTAAGTTTAAATGCTGTTTTAAAAAAAAAATACTATTTGGATGAAAGATGTGTATCTTCCAACGATCTTCTACTACTTAAAATGGAGTTGATGATCAATAAGAGTTTTAGGCAATATATTGACACTTTTTCAAAATTATTTGGACATAATTTGTCTGAAGGAATTACATACTAAGCGGTTAAATAACTTCCAGTTTAAGAGGTTTTCAATATTTGAGCATCTTTTAGAATGTCTTTTGGTTCATGTATATTGCAATGCCGGCGTCCACTTCTCAAACATGATCTTCTCTGACTTATGCTTTGCTTGTGTGCATTTTACAGAAATTTGAGTGGAAACAACATTCACGGGCTTATTCCCTCAGCACTTGGAACAATAACTAGTCTGGAGAAATTGTGAGTACATTTGCGGAGAGTTGTGCTTTTCTGTACTTGATATTAGATTTCTTAGCTGCCAGAGTAATAGTATATGAAAATATGGAAACAGAATATTTTTGTAATCTATGTTGTGAGTATGTTAGGCATACAATATATAATTATTGTTCTTTATCATCTATATGGGCCGCGGGAGTAGCGAATGTGCATACTGTTTGTTGGTTGTTTATATGATAAAATCCTCACTTTGTGATTACCTAACAAAAGTTGCACAACAGGGATCTTTCATACAATTCCTTCAACGGGTCGATTCCTGAAAGCCTTGGGGAATTGACGTCGTTACTGACACTGTAAGCTACTTCAACAAGCTCAGTTGAGGACATTTGATGGATCAATAAAGAGCTCTAATTTACTACTTTATTTATTACAGGAATCTGAACGGCAATTTGCTCTCTGGAAAAATTCCTGCAGCATTAGGCGGAAGGCTCTTGCACAGAGCTAGCTTCAAGTATGTTCTCCTAATTGCACGTTCTTAGCATAAGGCTTCTTTTTAGTGAAGCATCCTTCAGAAATTGCATCGTAACTATAGAAACGTAGAATGTACCAAAATTACTCCATATGTTTCAATTTGTTTGTCTGGTTTTGACTTGACACGGAGTTTAAGAAAGTAAAAAAGACTTTTGAATCTTATGGTCTTAAACTAAAGATATGTACAATGTACCAAAATATCCTTTAATCTTGTGGTCTTTAACATGCCATGTGGAAAGTTGAAATTAAAGAGTTTGACGAAATAGGAAAGAGACATTCATTTTGAAATGGACTAAAAAGGAAAGTAAGACAAATGAATAGAAACAGAGGGAGCATCACTTTCACTTAGTTTTTCTTTTGTCCAACTTTTTATCGTCAAAAATACATACTACTTATGGTCGATATTCAATTTCTAGATGCGTCGATGAAGGTCTCCTTGTCACCATTTTGTGTTGATGATAACTGTGAAAAGAACAAAGAAGTCTACAATCATAGCATTTGATTAGAACACATTATAAGTTAAGGTTAAACAAGTGTACTGTTAAACTCCATTGATTTAGCATCCACAACTGGCGGTTAGGCCTGACACCAACTTCCACAATCCACTAGCTACTTCGATGGATGGGCGTTAACTATTACCACATATTCAACAAATAAATATGATAGGCTTCTTTCTGATAGCTAGGTAAACGGGGGTTAACTAGGGTTCTTTCTGGGCCACATCACTGTCTTTTGAGGCTATAACCAATTAACGTAAGTCCAAATTCTAACAGGAACATTTAGCATATTTCCTTAAAAGAAATGCTGCGGTAATATGTGTCAGTGTCGTTTGTTTTAAGGCAGAGATGCTAATTAAACCTTACTATTCATGTGGTGAAACTAATATGACAATTCATCGGTGTATTAACTCGAGGATCAGATAAAAAAACTGTGAATTTTTTTGTTCATTAGTACTTATGCTAAATACTTACTTTGGATGCTTTCAGTTTTACTGATAATGCAGGCCTTTGTGGTATTCCTGGATTACCAACATGTGGACCACATCTTACTGTTGGTGCCAAAATCGGCATTGGCTTAGGGGCGTGTGTCGCTGTTGTAGTTATCGCTACATGCATAACATGTTGGTGGAAAAGGCGGCAAAATATCCTCCGCGCTAAAAGAATGGCTGGTAAGAATTTTTCACATAACATGCTCTATATCCATATTCAAATGTATTTCCCATCTCTTGCATGTCTTGTTGTCAACATGGTGTTTTTGAGAAATGAATTTCGAGTGAAGATGTATCTCTACACGATGAAAGTAAACGAGTTTCATGCTTTCTCATTGATGAATCACTGTTTTTTTTTCCTCTTCATTTTTTATACAGTGAGAGACGCTCCTTATGCGAAGAAAAGAACACATTTAAACCACATCCAAATGACAAGACACCATCACAATGGTCATCATCACGAACATACTCGGACAGCTGTTGAGAATGGACCTCCTTTGCTTGTCTGAGTTCGAACAATTTTTGAGTCAACTCACACTAGAAACTTCTTTCACGTCAAGAGGATTCAACAATTTATACATATACCAACAAAAACATTGTTCGTATCCTACTTACACAGTATAATTTTTTGACAAAGGAAGGATCATATGAATCCCATCCGCAGACCATGTAACTCCATCGCAGGCTTAGTGAGAAGATTTCCAGATACAATGCTGCTGTTTTGTGGCTAGAAAATGTGTATAGTGATTTATACAGATCAGGAATCAATTATAAATGCCATAGATGTAATTCAGTGCAAGAGATCTATGTTGTTCGGACTCTTCAAAAATGTCGACGGGTGCGTGTCGGATTTTCTAAAAATAGTGTATTTTTGAAGGATCTGACTCGGGTGCAACAACATTTTTGGAGAGTCCGAGCAAGCCAGAGACAGTGTGTTGTATATTTTAACTATATACATGTATTCTTGTCATTAGTTTTGGAGCTTTTGGTTAAAGACACTCATGTAAACTGTGAAATGGTGAATTACAATAGAACCACAGAATGTGAACGCATTATACGGTCTCAATTGAACAGATTGAGTAAATTTTCGTGTACCTCGATTATTTCTCGATATGGTAAGTGAGTGGAATCAACCTCACTTGGATGTTGAAATTGAACAAGGAAGAGAATATGAGCTTAAACAACAATAACTAACTCAGTGAAATCCCATTAAGTGGGAATAGGGAGCTTAAAAGGAAATTTTTTTTATCATATTTTATGTTTTAAATTATCTATCGTATTTTTCTTTTACATGCCTTTTAAGGAATATCAATCAAGAGGAACTTTTGACTATTTAAACCACATTTATGTCCTAAATATTTTATTTATTTAGTTGTTTGTACATTTTCTTCAAAAACAATTACTACTAACGATAAAATAAGAAAAAAGTTAATTTTTTTTCTCGAACTTCTAATTGACAAATAATATTCCTTCCTTTCCATCTTATTTGACAGTATTTCTTTATTAGTTTTTTAATAAAAAAAAGTAAGATAATAAATAAAATATGGTAATTAAATAATAAATTAAAATAAGATTAAGTGAGATTGGTAAACCACAAAATACCAGGACCCATAAAATGCGGCAACCGCGTTTCCATTTCATTTTCCACATGGGCCCTTTCATGGTCTCCTAAACTACTTTTGGTAGTAAAATATGATCGGGAGGTCACGAGTTTTGACTGTGAAAATATTTTTTAATAAAAAAATATAAATAAAATAATACATTTGTCGAGGTCATTTGATAGATGATTTGGAAGTGAATTATTTGATATTAAATTTTATATAAGTAGTACCATATTTAATAATATAGATTATTTATGTATAAAATTAATAGTATGATGTTTAATTTGTAATATAGAAATGCATAAATATTTATATTCGTTATGAAAGAATCTATATATTATTGTAGTTTATATCAAATAGAGGTGGAATTATTAATACGACAACAACAATAACAAAAAATTATTTAATATAATCCCACAAAGTAAATTTGCGGAGAATAATATCATGCATAACTAATGTATAAATTTTCTTATAACTATATGCCTTACTATTACTACATAACTATAATTAGTTATCAAATAATTCCTTATAATTTAATCATCCAATCCATACTTTCACTTATTATACCTTTTGGTCTATCCTACCTACTGAACTACTCCTATATAGTATTACCAACTACCACGCTCATCATTATTCATTCGGTTTGGCGCATAAACGTTACGTATCGTTGATAAAATACTAAAAATGTGAATCGAAAAAAAATATTATTAATTTCTAAAATTATTATTATATGATTTGAGATTCGGATTCAATTAAACATATCGAATGATAATATATGGAGCTTGAAGATAAATCAAATATAACATAGTAAAAGTGGTACTAACCTCAATGTATGAGCTTGTACGATAAAATTTGTCCGCATTTCCGAAGATTCAGACCTTTGATCTTTATTGGTCAATTTGATTTTGAACTTCAAAGCCGCAAGGCTAGTAAAATTTCAATTATAGTTCAAGATAAGTTGAAGAGTGTAACCGTTTTTAAAGAATTCATAATTCCTTTCAGCGATTACATAGTTTTACATATAACGGAAATAACGTGCAGATGCAGATCATTATGTGAACAGAATTCACGTGAGACATTTCCTAGAATTTCGCTTTAAATGTATTTGTATTCCTTATTCATATTCCATTACAATTTTCATTGTTTGCTTGTTGTTATTGAAATTCTATAACCTAAATCTCTCAAGCTCATTTAATATGTGCTTTTTCGATGGACGCTATTGGACTATCGATCATATTGGCAAATATGCTAATAATATTTGTTACTTATATCTTATCAATTACTGTATTACCTACTATTTTTACTTGTTATCTTAACGACATTTAACAAGCAAAATGACATTAATAATGTTATTAATTGATCATCTCAATCTGCATGTTTTTGAACGATAGGGATAAACAATTATCATATAAAATGACACATATATATGAATAATATATTTTTTAATGCACTCGTTTAATTTGTTCAATGTTTTATTTTACTTAAATATAGTAGACAAGAGTTTGGCTTAAAATATATGCTTATTTAATTTTACCTTGGATTAACAATATTGTTTTTTAAGGTAAAATAGATAATGTGTCACAACTTGGGACAACGAGTGTTAAGGTTTTGTTTGGTTACAAAAGAATTATGCATTATTAGGTTTGATATATATATATATATATAGTAAATTTTATTTATGTTTCTTATGCTAGTGGACTGTCTAAATCAATGTACCTTCTCTATTCCAATGAGGGCCACTAGAAAATTTTAAATTAGTTAGTTTAAAAAAATACAAGTATATACTTTTTTTAATTAAAAGGTTTTATAATTATAAATATCTTTGGCTTTATCATCAACTCTAACAATGTATAAATCAAAATTTGAATTTGATATTTGAAGATGATGTGTGATTAAATTTACTTAGCAAGAATAACGTTAAATATCAAATTATGAAGTAATGATACTGAAAAGCACGTCAATAATTGATCAAGATAAATTTCATTTATAATTCTGTTGTCAAAGAATTTAAAATCACGTAACAACTCAAACATGTAAATAGTAATCATTACGAAAATAATAAATCGTAGAAAACATTATTCTTCAATTTGTTGCTTTATAACGCATTGTTCTTACATATTGTCTTAAATTATATTCATTAGCAAATCCGTAATCACTAAGACCATACTATTTATTCATCATATAATCCACTTGTTCAAACATGTAACTATCTATTAATATTCATAAAAATCTATCAATTATTTTATTGAGATTAATCCAAACAGACTTTTATTTAACTTGGATATAAATAAACCAAGTAGATTAAATTAGTTAAGCAATAGTCCACGTGGCAACAAGGTCCATAATTGTCAAATAACTTCTTTTTTCTCTTTGGCGGTCAAACCTAATCTATTGCCTCAATATTTGTGCAATGTCCATACTATCATTAACCCACACGTGTCAAAATATCCTTTTCTTTCTCCCTTTAATCGTCACCGCTACACCACCGCCATCATCACTTCCTCCGGCCTTCGTCAATTACAAAACTAATCATTCCAATATGACGTAAACAGTCTATTCTAATACGAGCAAATACAATACTCTACTAAACATTTTAATGTAAAACCATAGCACTTGAACAACATGAAAAGATTTATTTATTCCCAGCTTCTTTTCTTAAAAGTTTCAGATTTTTCGATATTCACATTAGTAACTCGATGAACAGAACGTCATCGTTTTCCCCTATATATACTATAGTTTCCCTTATCTTTTTTTCCCTTAATTACTGGTGATTAAAAGGGGAATTAACGCTAATTAAACAAGCTTACAACTAATTAAATAAAGCAAAAGTTCAAAAAGCATGCAGAATCTCCGATCATCAACTCCGGCAACTTTCCGATCCATACAGAAGAATTTTCACATGTCTTCCGGTGCCGGAAGAAGATTAAGGTCGAAATTAGCTTTTGGCTTGAGATCGTTACCCATAAAATCTATCACAGTTGATGAATCCGATTCACTCTTCATCATCCCACTCTGGCCGCCGGCAGCAGCACCTCCATCTCCACTACCGCCGCCGCCGCCGTTACGAATCACTCCAGCTCCTTGTAAATAGTACATCGGCGGAGCGATTCCTCCGGTAGGAGAATTCTGGAACAAAAACTTACCTACACCGTTGCTAAAAATACCAACGGATGATGAGCTTCCTAAGCTTAGATCCAACGGAACCGATTCCACCATTGCCGCTGCCGTCACCGTCACCGCCGCCGCCGCAACCGCAACCGCAACCGCCGCAGACGATGACTCAACGGTACTAGTCTGACTCGGACTCTGATTCACATCCTCCGGCTGCATCACAATCTGAAAATTAGTTTTCGCTTTCACACCTCGAAACTCTCTCGCAGCTTTATCATACGCTCTCGCTGCTTCCTCAGCGGTATCAAACGTACCTAACCAAACACGGCATTTTTTCCCCGGATCTCTTATCTCCGCCGCATATCTTCCCCACGGCCTTTTCCTTACACCTCTGTAATGCACCTCCTTCACCGCCGCCGCTGTCGCTGCCGTCACTGCCGTCGCCGCCGTCGTACATTTTTGCTTGGGCGCCATTTTCAGTTCGCCGCTTACCGGAAATGGACAATTATATATATATACGTATAGAATTTGAACAAGTCATTAGAGAATTAGGGCACGGTTGAGAGAAATCGTAGGGGGGAAAGTGCCTCTTTATATAGGAAGAAAACAACAGTCAATGGAGTCTTTGACTGATGAAAATGTAGGGACCATATAATATATGGTAGTTTTTTTTATTTTATTTCTTAAAATGGAAAAATTTGTAATATTAGTATATCAAATTTGGATAAATATTAATATTGGTCCTAGTCAAATACATTTTTTAACAAATTAGGAATAAAGGTTAATATTATAAGAAGATGTATTTGTTAATGGTTAAATTGATAATCCAAATAAGGAGTATTATATATTAGTGACTTTAACATTTTACCTTATTTGTTAAATTTTAGTGTTACTTTAGTCGTAGGCAACACAGATTAGCATTACTCTATATTACGATATCTTTTCTCTTCTCAGCGTAAATTAATATTACGTTCATTTTAGATTTGATTGTGACAAACACAAACAATTAATGTTATTTCTTCAATTTATTGCATGAGTTTTTAGAAGGAATTAGAACGATTATGTCTTAGACAAAAGTGATCAATGTAGAAAATTGTGTTGAACTTGTATTTTTGCTACTATTTCTATTTTAATGAATATCATGTATGTATGATTAGATACATATTTTTCTTACTGGTTAAATCAAAAATCGAATAGTTGAGAATCAGAAATTAAAAGTTGATAATGAATATATTTATTAATTTAACTATCAACTTAATATGTTGACAAATTGTAAATCAATAAATTGAATTACTAATATATAAGACCGGATCGATCAATGCACACCTCTAATAAATAGTAAAAGAGTGAATCATGATGAATTTGATCAGGAATAATTAAAGGGTAAATATGTATGGTAAAAAAATCTACAAGAACCGAATCGAAATATATACATAAGTGAAGGCTTAAAAGTGCAATTATATATATGTACATATCTGAATGCCTGCATGGGCTATTAGTTTTTATTTTATTTCTAAATGCCACGTGCATATATCCACACACTCAAAAAAAGAAATAAATAATAAATGGAAAATACTAATTTTTAATTTGGAGTTACTATTACTTTTTACCTACTTCAAAAATATGGAGGAGATTTTTTATTTTATTTTATTTTATTTTTTTGTGATTTTGAGGGAAATCACCAAATAATAAACATTTTTTTCTATCGTTGAATTAAGTCATGAAAAGAATGATATATATGTTTGAGCTCATAATAAATAATAATTGTCCTTTACATTATGTGATAAAAAATTAAATATCACGTGTACACCATCGTATAAATTTGATTTGATCGTATATAATGATAAAAACTTATGCCGTAAAGTTTTTAGTTTTGCAATAAATAAAATATGATTTGTATAGTATAAATATCTTTCATATAACTTAGTAAATTCAATTTTGATAATTAAATATTGTAAATGGTATATATTTTATATTGAGTATTTTTGAATTGTCAAACGATCTCGGACATAATTTAAAAAGATGTATAAAAGTCTTTATTTTTACGTTCATAAGATATAATTAGAGGTTCTAAATGAAGCGTAATATAATTACTTAAAACCAATATGAAGGAGAAAAAATAAATTATTTTTTTCAATTTAGGTTTTATTGTTATTTTAGGTTAGAAACATGGAGGAGACTTTTTTTTCTAATGATTTTGATGAAAAACACCAAATCCCGCTATAAATTAAAATTCTTTTTCCCCCTATCGTAGACTTTGGTGATGAAAAATTATTATAATATATTTATTTAAACACGATAATAAATTACATATCACATGCATGTTACGTTACCGTATAAAATTAATTTGATTACATATGCTTATAAAAGATTACGTCGTAATGTCTTCGAATAGACTGTCGTAATTAATAAATAATACTAATTGTCTTTTACGTTACACGACAATAGATTATATATATATCACGAGTATATTGACGTATAAAAGTAATTTGATTACGTATACTTATAAAAAGATTAAGTACGCTTATAAAAAGTTATATCGTAACGTTTTCGATTCTGCAATAAATAAAACATGACTAGTAAGGTATAAATGCATTCAAATTTACCGAATAAATGACAATTAACTCAATTTTGCTAACTAGATGGTAAATGACAGAGCTTATCTTGGACATTTTGGACTTTCAAACGATCTCGAACATAACTCGTAATAACTATCTTTTACGGTACGCAACAATAAAGTACATATCACGCAGACATCGCCGTATAAAACTGATTTGATTACGTACGCTTATAAAAAGTTATATCGTAATATTTTCGATTCTGCAATAAATAAAACATGACTAGTAAGGTATAAATGCATTCAAATTTACCGAATAAATGACAATTAACTCAATTTTGCTAACTAGATGTAGTAAATGACATAGCTTATCTTGGCATTTTGGACTTTCAAACGATCTCGAACATAATTATCTTTTACGGTATGCGATAATAAAGTATATATCACGCAGACATCACCGTATAAAACTGATCTGATTACGTATGCTTGTAAAAAGTTACGCCGTAACGGTTTTGATTCTGCAATGACTAAAACGTATAACTTGTAAAATATATCCGCCTTCAAAATAACTGAGTAAATAACAAATAACACAATTATGATAACTAAATATTGCAAACGATACAATTTTTATCTTGAACCGTTTAAACTATGAAACAATGTCGAACATAATTCAGAAGACATACCATTTATATTTTATATGAAATAATTAGAGGTCCTAAACAATGTCGAACATATCACGCAGACATCGTCGTATAAAACTGATTTGATTACGTACACTTATAAAAAGTTATAGCGTAACGTTTTCGATTCTGCAATAAATAAAATACGACTAGTAAGGTATAAATGCATTCAAATTTACCGAATAAATGACAATTAACTCAATTTTGCTAACTAGATGTCGTAAATGACAGAGCTTATCTTGAGCATTTTGGATTTTCAAACGATCTTGAACATAATTCATACTAACTATCTTTTACGGTAAACGATAATAAATTACATATCACACAAACATCGCCGTATAAAATTGATTTAATTATGTATGCTTATAAAAAGTTACGCCGTAACGATTTTGATTCTGCAATGAATAAAATATATAACTTTTAAACTATAGCCGCCTTCAAAGTAACTGAGTAAATAACAAATAATGCAATTATGATAACTAAATATTGCAAATGATACAATTTTTACTATGAAACAATCTTGAACATAATTCAGAAGACATACCTTTTATATTTTATATGAAATATAATTAGAGGTCCTAAATAAAATGCAATATAATTACTTGAAAGTTCACAAAAATAAAATTTAGTTCTTTTAATCTAAAATAGTGGATGTTTCACAAAATTAAAAAGATATTTCATTTTTTTTTTCAAATTTGCTATTGAAATATTTCTAATCCCTCATGAAATATTACCATTTTAAGCTAGAACATCAACTATGTTGGACAGGGAGGAGTAACAGGTAAAATTAAAAAAGTAAAGAAACTTGTAGTACTAGTAATTAAGTATATTATTAAAAGATATTTATGAGATCAAAAGCTTAATTATCTTGAAAATGGAAAAGAAAAAAGGAACTTGCAATTTTTTAAAAGTTTTCTTGAAATTCTATCTATTTCTACTATTAATAACACTTTATATAAAATACTCATCAGATTCACTTTTACTTTAACCTGTCAAAATAATTTATATTTAATATATTTTTCAAAGTTCAAATTTGATGAGTAAAGTTATGGTGGTTCGTGGAGTGTTAAGTACTATTTTATTCTTAATCAAAGTTTTCGAATTTCAATCCCTCTAGATATAAAATCGTCTTTCTTAAATAACGTTTTATCCTCCAATATTGGATTTTTCGACCAAACCCAAAAAAAAAAAAAAAAAACCATGTATGAGAGTAAAAGAATATATTCAGTACTACTCCATTTTTTTTTTCAAAAAAATAAAAATTCTACACGTGTCAGCTAGAGAAATAAAAAGAAAAAAAATACAGGGTAACCGGAGACAGACGGTAAAAATTGAGTTGTCGGCGGCGGTTGGATAAATCGCCGCATAAAATGGATTTTTTTTATTTTTTATATTAAGTGACGTTGGCGGCGGCTCAATTTGTATTCTATGGCTTAGGTGGGGCCCATAATATTTGATCGGCTAAGTCGGCGGAGCCAAGTAAAAAGAAGCCACGTATAGTACACGTGTTTGCTTAAGAAGAATTCATGCTATTGTAGTAATACTTTTAACTCTCCACTTACTACCAATCAACAAATATGGTGGATGGGGATGCCTAATTAACTTCTTTTGTATTTTTATTACTTAAAACATCATGTATGGTATGGAGGAAAATATTTTTTTATTAATATGTACTTTTTTTTTTGTTAAAAAAATGATTTAGTTTGGTTTGATATAGAGTTTAAGAAAATAAAGGATGATTTTTTAGTTTTGTAATGCTAAATTAAAGTTATGTTAACTGTATAAAAATGTCCTTTAATTTTGTGATCTCAAACATATCACGTGGAGAATTGAAGTTAAAAGTGTTACGAAAAAAAGAAGGGCCATTCTTTTTTAAATAGAAAAAGTAGGTCATTTTTTTAAAACGAAGGGAGTAATTTATTTATGTAATTTTTTTGATTTTTGATATCTAATACCACATGTTATTTGCTATATTTAAGTGATTGTATTATGTTATTAAAGCACTAGGCGTAAAAAATCACAATTTTTTAAGAGTTATTGTCTATATATTCTTTAAGGGATGTCAAACGATTTTCTATTAACATATAACAAATTCTGAAACATATATGTAATTGAATACGCTACTTATGAGAATGCTTCATATTTATAGTGTTTAATAAGGAGATTTTTCATAAAGAGTCACTCATTTTTTGGACAAACAAAAGTTTTTGTTGCTTCCTTTTTGAACAGATAATTTTTTTTGTTTTAATTTAAAATTTAATTGTTAAGTCCAAATTTTAAATAAACAATTTGTTTAAAATAAAATTTTAAATTTAATTAAAAATTTGATCCAAATCATTTAGCTATATATATTATTAAATATATAAACATGAATTTACTCAATTAAATAGACTAAATGAGCTAGGCAAGAATCTAACAGATGACTTCTAACCAACATGAAAACTTTTCCTTTATGGTACAACTATCTAAAATGTTCCGCATTGTATTGCTATTAAAGTGTTATATTTCTCCCCATTTATCATTGTTTCGTTTAATTGCTACTTCGATTTTTTACTAATTGAGGTAATGATCGTTCGAAAATAATTTTTCTATCTTCAAGAGGTAGCATGATAAGATTAGCGTATATATGTTCTACCCTCCGGACTCCATTTTATAGGATTTCATCTAATATGTTATTATTTATTTAATAAATAAATTAAAGTGTTATATGAAAAGTAGCAAAATATTATACTTCCTCCATTTCATATTAATTGAATTTTTATAGTGTTTCACACCCTTTAAGAAAAGTAGATGAACATAGTTTTTCATTTTTACCATTATTAATTATTGTCAAATTTATTGAAGTCATCACATTGAAAATTCAAATAAAGGGTAAAATTGGAAGAACACTCTAAAAGTAGTCTTGAAAATTGAACAATTAAGTTAATTTGAAAAATGAAAAATATTTCAAAAATTTAATTAATATGGAATGGAGGAAGTAATGATCATGAGGTGAGATTGATAGTGAGGTAAGGAGACGTTGAGTAGGTGGAGAGGAGACAATTATACATTTGAAAATTACGTATAAAATTTATTTTTCCTACATTCCTTTAAAAAAAAATCATTTTTATCGTTTGCAACAAACTTAACTTTTTTAAAATTTATTTTAACTAAATCACATGGAATCAAGTAGCTCTATTTAAGAGTTATGTGCTGTTCCATTCGAACGTATTTAATATAGTATTTTTTTTTGCACAAGTTAATAGAGTTTGACTGAAGGCTTTACTTAGTTGTATTTTTCCTTACATTATTTTGGAAGCCTCATTAATTTTTGTGTCTATGTTAGGTGGGGGGAGATTTAGGTAATAATTTTAAGGTTATAAAGGGTGTGTTTGGTACGAAAAAAAATGAGTGCTTTTCTTTTTATTTACTTGTGTAATTAGTACGTAGGTATATAGTAGCATGGATGAAGTTAGGTGGGAGTTCGTAGGTTTGGATGAATACAATAAATTTTTCGTAGATTTTGTATTACAAGAAAATTAAATAAACATATATATATATATATAAATTTGTGAACCCCTAACAAAATTGATTAATGATTCAATGATAAGAAAGGGATTGTGAAACTGATTTCCACGCTAGAGTTGTAGGTTCAAGCAAGTATAATTTATATAAATATTATGAAAAGGGGGAGATAAGATATATGCAAGGGCGAATTTGTAGCCTTAATTAAAGGGAAGTGAACCTATGCATGGTCTCTTCATAAAATTAGGTATTTTGTGTTATTTGTGTACATATATTTTAAAAAGGATTTAATATTAGCTGTTGACGTCTATTCTTTAATGTTGAATGATTTAGTTATTTACACAGAGAAACAATCACAAAACCTGATGAATCGATCGAATATATAAAATTTGAAAAAAAGTATTTTTTTAATATGGAGTTATACATTGGATTATACATTGAAAAAAACATATTGATTTATTATAGATAAATAGTTTTATTAATATGGATTGTGACGGGCGTTCGAGCTCCTGAGAATGAAAAACAATCATGTTGGGAGAATTGTCTTCACAAATACAGGATTATGCAATGTGTAAATTCAGATTCAGTCAGACTTTAATATAAATATCGGACATCGAGAGGAAAACCAAAACAACAACAAGATTTTTCTTGAAAACAACGGTGGAAAAAAAGGTGCAAAATAGTGGAATGAAGAAACCATTTCTTTCTCTTTTTATTTTCTTCTAATTTCTTTTTGAAAAAAAAGTATATTTTTTCTCACTTAACGTGTGTATAATCTCTTTAATAAGTTCAGATTAATGAAAGTCTTTGTGAGACCACCAAAAATATTATCTCTAATGAAATATACTCCCTCCGTTTCGAATTGAATGACTTGATTTAACTTTGTACATAATTTAAGAAAATAAAGAAGATATTTAAATCTAGTGGTCTAAAGTTAAAGATCTATCAAATGTACTAGTGCTTTAATCTCGTGATTTCAAGCATGTCAAGTGGAAAATTGAATTGAAACTAAAAAGTTACAAAAAATAAAATAAAAAGGGTCATTCTTTTTACAACGTACTAAAAAGAAAAATAGATCAAACAAATTAAAACGAAGAAAATACTACCACATAGTTTTGATGGAAAAGTGTCAATGGTCAGATTATGACATTATTGTCTCCACCATTTTTTGTTTTTATATTTTAAGTTATATGCTTTGACAATGCAATTTTTTATATGATCTATATAAATTAGAAATATGTGCATCGAAAGGAGCGGTTAAACACCCTTTACAATTTCATATAATATAATGGACAAGTAAAAGTGAACGAAGAAGGTATCTGCATTCACATTCACATTCACATTTTCAATTTACTATACATGAGATTTCACATTTAGTGTGTGTTTATATATAGAGAAACACACACCACGAGAATAATGTCAAGAATTTGAAAATATTAAATATGTGTCCCACAAATTTGTGCTCAAATTTAATATCTTTGAGAAATTATAAGTCAAGGTTTCTCAGTCATTTTTATTTGACTATTTTTACTTGTTTTCCCATTCTTCTTGTGGTGTTATTTTAATAATTTAATGTAGTACAGTACTTGTTTTCCTATGAATTCTTTGTGCCCAAGACCTAGGGCATTGTCATGGGTGTGGGGGGGGGGGGTGACAAGTCCATGCAAAGCATGTTTCAACTCTAATTCGATCAGTGGCGGAGTTGAAATTTTTATTAGAGATTCAAAGTATAAAAAATAAACAAACAAAGAAGTAAAAAAAAGTTCAATATCTACTAAATATACATTAAAAAAATAATAATTTTAACCAATCGAAAGGGGTTCGGATGAACCCCCTTCTCCCACCTGGCTCTGCCCTATAGACTAACACGATTCAGAATAAATTTTGAGTACCTTTATATGCTTCCGTTTATTTTATGCGATATTATTTTCTTATTAATTATATATATATATATTAACTTTAATTTTATATTGTTGACCTCAACTACCACAGAGGGGACTTAAGAAGAATGAACTGAATTTAATATATTTTGTCATGATTGATTGACAAATTCATGTCAATTTGAAAATAATAGCATCATCCTTACTAGAAAATCAAACACATTGAAACAATGGCAATTTGTTGGAAATTTCCAAGAGAAATAATAATAAGAGCAATGTTGTTTATTGAGAAAAAAACATCAAATAATAGTTCATCTATATCTGAAAAAGACTGTTTCACCCTCTAACTATTTATCCCCTCCCCCACCTTTTGCTTAGCAATATCAAATTCTCTGCAGAAGTCAAGAATTAAGGTAGAAAGAGTTGAATATTTTCTCTCTTTTACGTGGAAGTAGTTTGATACTAGTTCAAAACACTTTATTTGGTTCCCTTATTAGTCTCGCTAATGTGGTTGTTCCTTTTATTTTGATTATCTTTGCTGTTTTGTTTTGTTGTAAATATTTTCTCCTCTTCAATTTTCTCATCATAACTTTTTACTTTTGTACTTTTCACTTATTTTGAAAATGTTTTCCCAACCTCTCTATCTCACTCAACCTAAGACGAGAATAAAATTTATGTATATCCCACCTTCTCTAGCTCCCACTTGTAAGATCATCCTGAATATATTATTATTGTTCGTCCTTATCTTTACAAGGACTCGAGGTATAACACTTAATATGGTAGATCCTCCCATTTCACCAACCTCTAGAAAACTCCAAGTATAGGCCTAGATCGATTGTACACACCAACTTTCAAAAGTAGAATGTAGACCAATAAGAGCTTCATATATAATATGATAAACACTCGATTCTCATTAATAGATGCATTGTTAAAACCATATAGGCGCAGGCTTGATGTATCGTACTCCCATCTTTTTTATGGGTTGAGTACGATTGAGAGATGCAACATATGACATTGTTGTGAGGTGACAAAAAAGAGTAGGATTAAGGGTGCGTCCGTTATGGCGGAAAATGTTTTCCAAGAAAATAAATAAGTTTCTTACCTATCTTTTCATGTTCGGTGCGTAAGTAAGAAATATTATCCTAAAAAATTGTATATAATCTAGATAAATATTATGAAAGGTGAAGGTGAAGATGAGATGTGTTTGGAGTGGAAAGAATACAATCAATATAGAATATAGTAGTAAAACTTGTTTTCCTAGAGAAAATATTTTAAAAAATATTGACCAACCGAACGTGAAAAAATTGGAAAACATGTCCTGGAAAATGTTTTCTTTCCTACCACACACCCTGAATGAAAATTTCTCATTAGCATCATCACAGACAAATGGATAATTATGAATTCCATATAACTCAAATGATTTGTTGTTTAACTAAAACTATATCACTTTTCATTCAGATATAAGGAATTATGAAAACTAGTAATTTCAATCTAAAGATAGCTCACGAAAAGATTTCTGCATGAATAACAGGTATTCCAAAAGAAGGATAATTGGTGATGTAGTCCTACTCTATTATGGCAAAGAATACAAAAAAGTTAAGCTCCAAAATTCAAACAGAAAATGGAGAAGATTTCTGGGGTTCTTAATGTTACATTGACCATCGATATCCGTTGAACTATGAAGACATGCACTGCATAACACAATCATCCATCTACAATCCAAGAACAGAAGAAACACTTACGGGAAGGCAACAGAGATAAACAAATTACTCGTAAAACAACAGAAGTTGGCAAAAAACAGGAGAAGCAGAAGGCATCAATATGATTCTAAACACTACGTTCAACGAAGTTTTATTGAAGGTCATAGATTGATTATTACAAATTCTTGAAGCCGAAAAGGAAGCCAATGAGCATGTAATCACAGCCCTAAACAAGGAAAAGCCAGTCGTCAAAACTACTATATGAAAAAAAGATGTTTTAAAATAACCCGAAATATCATGCAATAAGGTTCTTAGAGATCATTCTTGACTTAAATACTAAGGTTGTCATGCAGTTTAGCGTAGAAGTAGTTCCTAGCATACTGCCAGAGATATCAAGAGTTGATGCATCAGAAGAATTCAACAAGCTACAGAAGAATCTAAATTCACGGAAAGGGAAAAATCCCAGTTTCACAAATGGGAAGAGTAGAACGGAAATCAAATGACAGTCATAGAAGAAACCAAATATTTCTTCTTCAGAGCTCATACAGACATTCTCTTAGACTGCATGGACATAATACTTCGGTTGAACCCTCCGACATCATAAATCATCATTGCAATCTGATTGAATACCAAGTATTAGAATAACCCTAAACATTATTAAATTAGAAGAACTATATTGAGAAAGAAAATATTATGTGCTAAGCAGATTCAGTCCCTCAGATAATCTTATTAAGTTATCTCAAGGCCTATTTAAGTTTTTAACTGCTTGGCAATCAATGACAGCCACATCACAAGCTGATCAATCTAATTATCGGACAATTAGGTGCAAATCACCTCAAACACATCATTAAAAAACTCCGCACTTTTCAAGGATGTAAAGATATTTTGGTTAAGCACTACTGTGTTCAATATTAAATGAAACTGCAAGTCATTAATCTTCCTATTTCAGCAGATTGAAATTTACGTAATGAAGACAGACTCCGAATATCAGCAAAAGTTGAAATTTAATTAGTTCACTGTCATTAATCACAAATTCAAGTTCAATCTACTAAGAGATTTATCTGGTTACAAGAAACTAAAGTGTAACAATTCAGTAGCTTATGAGTACTAGAAGAACACTGGGAATAAATACAAGTTAAACCTACCAATTTCTTTTTCCTTTTCAATACCTTACTTCAGATTTTGTTTGCATATTTTGATCTGCTCCTAGTAGTATAATGTAGAAATCCGATTTTTTAACCTGTAACTTGCAAAACCTAAGATCGTACTTAAAATATCAAAGATTTAGCCTAGGAAACATATATTTTTCATCATGTTTCATTCTTTTGTTAAATTACTCTTCATCATGTTTCATTCTTGAGGCTAGTTTAAGACTAATCTATGATATTTCAAAACATGAATGCTTCTAATTGTCCATAGGCTCCCATGACACACTGTTAGGGTATACAGTCTCAGAATTTTTCAGTAGCAACTTGGCATTAGCAAACAAAACAATACTAGAAGTCATTAGATACTTTCAAGAACAACATAGTCCCAAATAACTGTCTGGTAGATTACTAAATAACTTGATTTTTTTTACACCATACAAAGACAATAGATTAAGCACTAGTATAAAAATGCTTTCAAGACATTCAAATTTATCCTTGAAAAGAGCTTCGCCATTGGTAATAAACTACAAAGAATCAAAAGGAAAAAGACCCATGTTCTCATTCACTATCTACTTCTCATGTTCTTACACCGCATGGATATTTCACTTTGCTTGTACTCTCTGACATTCATCATGCATCATCATTGCAATCTGATTAAATGCCAAGTATTAGAATTATGCTTACATCTTCACAACTACAACTGGAAACGCAACATATGTATGCTAAAAAGTTTTAGGTCCCACCATCAATCTAACTCAATTTTTTTGAGGCTTATCAATGGAATTAAATCATCAAGAATGAAATACAGCAGCATGATTCACAAAATCTGATGTATTTCGATCAACGATCAGCTGACACAACAAATAACATCAAATGCTCATTTCAAGTGTCAGCTTCATGACATAATTCAATCATGTTCAGAGGAGAATAATTTTAATTCCTTAGGAAATTGAAGTCAATTGATTAATAGTTTCCATTGGAGTTAATATACTAGAATCTTGACCACTATAAAGTATTCTCTGTAGCTGGGAAGGACAAAAAAGAATAAATGGAGACAATCCTACAATGCGACCGTCAACAACATACCCAGTGTAATCCCACAAGCCACAAGTGGGGTCTGGGATGGTGGTGTGTATTCAGACCTTACCTCTACCATTTCCGATAGACCCTCGGATCAAGTAAAGCATATCAAAGCAGGTTTGAAAAGATGTACATGTACTCCTAAGAAAATCATGAATCAGAGAACATTGTCACCTTACTCGAGTTTGAAGCATGTATTATCAGCATTATTTGTACGATTTGGAAGTTGAAGGGATATCACTATAATACTCAATATCACATCAACAAGTTTAGCTATGTATGTAAACACTCATGTGATAGTTAAGCCGTACAATTGACAATGGAGACTAGCAAAAGAGAGGTGGTAATAAACAATTGATCCTTTCCACATATGCTAACACTTCTTCCCTTGCCAAAAGCAATACAAAATATTCGAATATCAATTGTTTAATTAGTTACATCATAGGGGGAAGGTTCGTCATCAAACCTAAGAAAGAGAACTGTTATCAGTTACTTAAATTGACAGACTAAAGATATTTGTATAACTTGAACTCCATTTCGTGATCTTCATCTAGTCTCCTCTTATCCTACAATATTCAAGAATTACTTTTTATACAGATAGAAGAAAATAGGTTATGGCTGGAGCATAAAAACTTGCAACATAATTGATTCCTAGAGAACTGTGTTCATTAACACAATAATTTAATCAATTCTACTGTCAACACTCAACACATTTCTATGCTACTACTATATTTTTCATTCCTCAACCTTGTTCTCCTTCATATACTTACTTTTCCCCTTTCCAGGAGTTCACGCTGAGGTCAACAACCTGAAGTTCAACGTAATGCTGCAACTGACTTCACCCCTCCCACATGGTCAGAGCTTGATAAAGAAATTTTACCTACAACTATTGGGTGATCTGCCAATGGTACACTGGAAATGCCTTATGTTTGGCAATCAAGCTAGACTTAAAGCTTGTTTCACTATGTGCCTATGCTTGCAGCAAAGCTTGTTAACTACTGATAGACTCATTCGATGGGGAGTTGAGGCTAATCCAACTTGTGTCCTATGCCTACAAGGACCTGAATCTCATGAACACTTGTTTGTTCACTGTCCAGCTGCTCAATCTCTAAGGTCCAGAGTACTAAGGTGGATCAACAGACTAGATTGTCTTGCTACAAACCAGGATGACTTTATGTTGAGGAATATCAGTCCGGCTAAAGGTAAATCTCCTCCATCTCAACTTCAAAATGGTGCTTGTGAATGTACTTATGCCCTATGGATTTGAGAACAAGAGAAAAATGGTGGAAAGTATGGCCAAGGATCCGGCATATATGTGCACTGTTCGCGCCCCAACTGGATTACAACCCTTAGTACATAGCTTACAGTTTTGACTTGCATTGTGCCTGATCTTGTGAAGTCTGTTTAGTACTTCTTATTACCTTAGAAAGCTGTATTGACTTTGCTGAATTTGTAATGACTGTTACTCGTGATTAATAAAGTTGTTAATTACCAAAAACAAAATGAAGTTCAAAGGTCATACTAACTACGATTAATGACTATCTCAACTTTCAAGCAATCAACTTAATGCAATTACCATTTGATTTAAAGGCCAAAATATCAGAACTAATGAAGATCCAATACGAGAAAACATAATTTCATTCATAAATGACCAAACAAAACCATACAGCTCGAACAACTCGATACATATATACAAGTGATTGATCCACGATTCACACATAAAATTCACAATCAACAAATCAATACATCAATGGATCCACATATAGAAAGTTCAACATTCAATGATTATACCTTCAAGAGTCCAACCATAGCTCCGAGGAGTAGCAGATAACATTGAAGTGAGTAATGCTGATGCAGTCGCAGTATGAAATGGAAACATCGATTCCACTCTAACACAACTCATTTCTACCGGAGACCTTCAAAAGTACAAAATATCAAATCTATCAATCATAAATTCATACAATAAACTAAAAAATTTACCGAGAACAATTATTTTTTGTCAGTGAGACCTGAAAATGCGAGCGGTGACTGGTTTTTGAGTTGGTATGCGGAATGGAGAGGTCTTTGGCTTGGCGCCGGAGGCAATTCTGGTGGTTGCTGCTGATCGGCCGGAGGTGGCGGCGGAGCGGAGGAAGGACCTGGCGGCGAAAGTGGCCATAATTGTAAATGGGAAATGAGAAGAGGGAAAAGGGCTTTGTTGGGGTTTTAGGTTCAGAAATAGGGGGTTCCTTCCTTCTCATTTTTCCTTTTTTTTTTTGTTTTTAATTAATTATAATTACATCAAATATATATTCGGTTCGGTTCGATTTATCAATGTTCGATTTTTAAATATGTTAAATCAATAACCAAACCAATTAGGATATTTTTATCAATTTTCGATTTATCAATTTTGGTCCTTAACGGTTCGGTATTCGGTTTAACCAATTAGAAAATACTTATAAACAAATATATGACTTCTCTAATAAATTTGACACGACAACACAATAAGGTAACTTTATGAATGTTCATAAAATAGAAACAATAATAACAAACATGAAAAGAACAATGCAAATATAACACAAAGAGAAATTAAGAGGAATATGGTTCTTACTTTAGATTTAGACGTTTTGTATGAAGTTGTGAACTCAAAATCAATGTGAAGTGTGAAGTGTGAAGTGTGAATTGAAGCAAAATGTCAAATACATAACTACTAATGTATTGAGATTAATATATACTTAATATTTATGTACAAGTAAAAGTAGTAAATTACTAGCTAGTCTTAATGAGTTATTGGTTTACCCAATAACACAATATTAAAAACCAATACCAAATCGATAATTTAAAAAAACAGTTAACCCAATAACATAAAAAAATCTTTAACCCAATAACAATAAATCAATAATACGTTTTTTGGTTCGATTTATCAATCGATTCGGTTTTTGCACCCCCTTAATATGACACAATTTTAAATATAATTTTTATATTTTAAATATTTACTCCTCTTACACTGTAAAAAATTATATTTAGATTTAGATATATATGTAATTAAGATCTTATTTATTTGTAAGGTCATCATCAAATTATTCAAATCTTAATTATTAAGTTTGTTCGTACACAAAGATGTTATTTGTTTGTAATTATTTAGATCACAACTACAATTTTATTTGTTTTGTACAAAAAGAGCATCTCCTTTTCTTTGTTTTAAAAATGTTTTTTTCTTTATTTTCAATTTTACACATAATATATTTAAAGACACTAAATTAAAGGTTATTTTGTTACAAACAAAATGAAGAAGGGTTTAAATGTTTAAAAAAAAATAACAATCAAGCGCCTGTAGCTCAGTGGATAGAGCGTCTGTTTCCTAAGCAGAAAGTCGTAGGTTCGACCCCTACCTGGCGCGTTTATTTATAATGTTTCAGTTTTTAATATATTTGACCTAAATAATAATATATCTATAGTGATTTTTTTTAATGATTCATCCTTTATGATATTCAGAGGTGGATTCAAGAAGGTAGAAAAATATGTGGTTTATTACTTATTTTCGATAGCGTCAACTGTTATGGTTATAGGGGTCGCTAAGTGAGAGTAAGGTATAAAGATAAGGTGTGTTGAAGGCTGGTGGATGACATATTCGATGTGGAATGTCTCTTAACTAGTTTTCTCTGGTTCGAATAAAGAAGTCATTTTCCTAATTCTTAAACAACTTAAATTTCTAGATCAAATGTTCTTCAAACTTTTGACCAATCATATGAGCAAATCGAAAATATTTTTCTTCGTACCGACACATCCTTAATATTGAACTTTTTAAAATTACAAATTGATATATTGAAATTTTACATATAAGATTAATATTCTACACTAGTAATATTGAATTAAAATAAATCCGATTCTATAAGATTGCATCCGCCCCCCAAACAATATTCTAGCTCCGCCGCTGGGTCTGAAAAAAAAACCCATAAATGGCCAAAGTTATTTATCGTCACAAAAAATAAACACACGACATAATGTAAAGTTATGTACTATGGCCTTTTTAGACAAATGATTATAATGTTTCATGACATAAATAAACAACAGACAAAAAAAAATCCTAGCTACTAACTTAATTATTTCAATTCTATTTTTTAATAAAATAGTGAATTTGATCAGTTAATAATCAAACAAGTTAAAACATTTATTTCATGTGAGAAAAGAATAAATATGCTGCATTTGTTTGGATGAAAAAATTGAAACATAAATCATTAATTAATGTCCTTTATTTTAAGACATTAATTTACAAAATCCTACCCAATGTAATAATGAGGTTTGGAGCTATAACTAATTTTTTTGTTTTACGCACTTATATTTTTTTAATGATAATTAATAAAAAACTATTTATATGTAGTGCAAAGATATCATTTAATTATGGTAATTTGAAACGATTTCATGGAATATTGTCGCTTATACAAAATAAAATAAAAACTGTTAAATCATTCACTTTCGACCTAGCTGAAGTTTTAAAATGCATCACTAAAAATATATATTTTTTCTATATACTCGATATTTATTTTTGTATTTTATAGATATAGAATTTATCTACGACGTTGCTTAAATGAAATTAATCTGACTAGGGAATTCAAAAACTAGTTGAAGATTCTTACTTTAAAACAGGCTGTTACATCTTGCATACTTTTAATTTGTTTGATTAACATAATCACAAACTAATCATTCAAAGAGTAATTTTATAGTAAAATGGAGTGGTTTTCTTCCTTTTGGTATAGAAAGAAGAGAAAGCTAGGCGAGATGGGGTTATACATACAATATAATATACATAAAAGAAGTATTTGTACCAAAAATTGTGATAATAAGCCGTTAAATATTCTTTCATTCTTAATTTGAAATTTGAGATTTGAGACAAAACATAGTTTAACGAATTTCTAAGGGTGAGCTCCAAAGATATGGTTCTATTTTTATGCCTAAGTTAACAACCTTAATTAGTGGCCTAGCCTTTGAGCTGCCTCGGAAAGTATTTTACTTTTGAAGTAAATTCTCCAACATGAATTTGAATTAATCGAATTGATGTGAAAAAAAGAATAAGAAAGAAAATAATGTGGATTTCCTAAAAACAATATGACAAAAAGAAAAGAAGAAAAGAGAAGAGGGCAAAACCTTAAACTCACCTATAAGGAATTTTGGAAAAGATTGGAAATTGAAAAGAAATATGGTGTGGGGTTCAACCATGAGAGGACAATTATGAAAGGGATCTTTACTAGAAAAATAACAATAAAATAATCGATAAAATTCATTATTTATTATTTCTAATCGATATACATGAATTATACACCAATGTTTGAGTCAAATCCAACTTTACCATTGAAAAGAGGAAAAAGTGTTAATTACTAATCTTTTATCCTAATTCTCAAAACAGTTTAGTCAATCGTTATAATTTGCTCTTTTTTTAAATGTAAAGAAATGCTAATAGTGAGAAACAAGAAGGCAAAAAATGAGGAACATAATGATAATATCTCATTTTTACCCCAACAATTGCTTGTTGGAAAATGAATATGTCGTGCATGGTAAAAAGAAAAAAACAATGAGTTAGAAGTTGAAGCTACCAAGATAACTTGAAAAACACACCATTGCATGAGGAAATATTTGCTGGTCTGCTTTTGAAAGATCTTTAAAACGATAAAAGTATCTTCGTATAATTTATAGGTCACGAATTTAAATCGTAAAAGTCAATATTAATACTTGCTCTATGATAAATTATTTGCATCACACCCATATTGTCAACCTCTTTGGAGTGTGGCCCTTTCCTTAATCCTTACATAAATACGAAATGTTTTATACACTGAATTGTTTTTTTATTTTCTTCTATGAAAATGCCCTTGAAATAGAGAAAAAAGGCTTTCTATTAGAAACAAAGAAATATAAGTTCCACAAATAATATCTCACGTTGACGTCTCTTACTCACCCTTCAACATATTCCTCCCTTACCCCTACTTCCAATTCTCTGTTTGTCTATAATCTTAGATTATACACATGTATTTTTTGTTTACTTAGCACCAAACATAAGAAATAAATACAAAAATCATTTATTTTTTAGGAGAATATTTTTTTTCGTACCATGAAATAATTTAAATAAGATATTTATTTTAAATCTTTTTATGCGCATATTAAGAAATCATAAATAAAAAGATAACTTTACTAATTCACCATTCAAAAATCTTCTTCATAAGAAGAATTTTAATTAATCCTTTCTTCCTTTAGTAAGTTGGACAACTTATACGAGATAACTATTTATAATAAGACGATGAACTAATATTAGACGGAAAGAAAGTTGGATAATTTATACGAGATAACTATTTATAATAAGATAATCAATTAATATTCATATGAAAACACAATCATATTCTCGATGGAAAAAGTTTTTTCTAAAAAACATGAACAACATATATATAATCAAAGATTTTTCGAAGTCTCTCTCGAAACTTACGACAATAACTTAATCACTTTTTCCAGAAAAAAAATCCACTAATCCATTCATCTCCTTCAACAATTTTCATCAGTATTCTCAACAATGCATCTTCAAATCTTGCTTATACTTCTATTACCTACATTGATTCTCTCAATAAACCAAGAATCCCTTTATTTACACACCATAAAGAATGGATTTGATGACCCGAATAGTGTTTTTTCAAACTGGAATCTCCATGATAACTCTTCACCCTGTAACTGGTTTGGAGTAAAATGCGACTCTTTAACTCGTTCTGTTACATCTATTGACCTCTCCAACACCAATATCGCCGGCCCATTTCCGGCTTCTCTTCTTTGCCGGCTCAAGTATATCAAGTACATTTCATTCTACAATAACTCCATTAACTCGACACTTCCGGTGGAGGAGTTATCCGCTTGTAAATCTCTTGTCCATCTCGATTTAGCTCAAAATCTGTTAGTGGGTAGTCTTCCATCGAGTTTGGCGAAGCTTCCTGAGCTGAAATACCTTGATTTGACCGGAAATAACTTTACCGGCGAAATTCCGGTGAGTTTTGGGGGTTTCCGGCGACTTGAAGTTCTGGGTTTGGTTGAAAATTTGTTAACCGGAACTATCCCTCCGGAGATTGGAAACATTTCAAGTTTGAAGCAGCTGAATTTGTCGTACAACCCGTTTTCTCCGGGTCGGATCCCGCCGGAGATTGGGAACCTCACGAATCTCGAGGTGCTATGGTTAACTGACTGTGGGTTAATCGGTGATGTTCCGGGTACATTAAGGGGATTAAATAAGCTTGTTAACTTGGACCTTGCGTTAAACAACTTGTACGGTCCGATTGCGAGCTGGCTCACTGAGTTAACTAGTGTTGAGCAAATTGAGCTGTACAATAACTCGTTCTCCGGCGAGTTTCCGGTGAATGGGTGGACGAATATGACCTCGTTGAGGCGGGTCGACGTGTCGATGAATCGGGTTACCGGGTCGATCCCGAGCGGGTTGTGTGAGTTGCCACTTGAGTCACTCAATCTTTATGAGAATCAATTGTATGGTGAGTTACCTATAGCCATTGCAAATTCACCCAATTTATATGAATTAAAGCTCTTTGGTAATAGTTTAAATGGAACTTTACCTAAAGATCTTGGTAAATTTTCGCCATTGGTATGGATTGATGTTTCAAACAATGAGTTTTCGGGTGAAATTCCGGTGAATTTGTGCGGAAATGGGGTTTTAGAGGAGGTTTTGATGATAGATAACTCGTTTTCCGGTGGAATTCCGGTGAGTTTAAGCCAATGCCGGAGCTTATTACGTGTGAGATTAGCTCATAATAAGTTCTCAGGCGATGTCCCTGTGGAATTTTGGGGGCTGCCACGCCTTTCGCTGCTTGAGTTAACGGACAATTCATTTTCTGGTGGAATTGCGAAAACTATAGCTGGTGCATCGAATTTATCAGCTTTGATTTTGTCAAAGAATGAATTTTCGGGTAATATTCCTGAAGAGATTGGCTTTTTGGAAAGTCTGGTTGATTTTGTGGGAAATGATAATAACTTTTCAGGGTCGTTACCGGTTAGTATAGTGAATCTTGAGCAATTGGGAAGAATGGATTTTCACAACAATGAATTAAGTGGTAAGTTTCCTAGTGGGGTTCATTCTTTAAAGAAATTGAATGAATTGAACTTGGCAAACAATGATCTTTCTGGAGAAATTCCCCGGGAAATCGGGAGCTTGTCTGTTTTGAACTATCTTGACCTATCGGGAAACAAGTTTTCGGGGGAAATTCCAGTTGCGTTGCAGAATTTGAAGCTCAATCAGCTGAATTTATCGAATAATGGCCTTTCGGGTGGTATTCCTCCTTCATATGCAAAGGGAATGTACAAGAATAGCTTTCTGGGGAATCCCGGTTTATGTGGAGATATTGGAGGTTTATGTGATGGAAAAGATGAAGGTAAAACTGCTGGTTATGTATGGTTACTGAGATTGCTTTTCGTACTTGCTGTTTTGGTGTTTGTAGTTGGGGTAGTTTCGTTCTATTGGAAGTATAGGAATTACAAGAAAGCAAAAAGGTTGGATAGATCGAAATGGACCTTGACGTCGTTTCATAAGTTAGGGTTCGATGAGTATGAAGTACTGGAAGCTCTAGATGAAGACAACTTGATTGGTAGTGGTTCTTCCGGGAAGGTTTACAAGGTCGTTTTGAGTAATGGTGAGGCTGCTGCTGTGAAAAAACTTTCAAGAAGTTTGAAAAAAACAGATGAGAGTTGTGACATTGAGAAAGGTAACTATCAGGATGATGGATTTGAAGCGGAGGTTGAGACATTGGGCAAGATTCGACACAAGAACATCGTTAGGCTATGGTGTTGTTGTACAACAAGGGGTTGCAAACTTTTGGTTTACGAGTACATGCCTAATGGAAGCTTGGGCGATTTGCTACACAGCAGCAAAAGTGGGTTGTTGGATTGGCCTAAGAGATTTAAGATAGCTATGGATGCTGCAGAGGGACTCTCATATTTGCATCATGATTGTGCTCCTCCGATTGTTCACAGAGACTTGAAGTCGAACAATATCTTGTTGGACGGAGAGTTTGGAGCTCGAGTTGCTGATTTTGGTGTGGCAAAGGCGATTGATGTCGATGACAAGGGAACCACGTCTATGTCAGTCATTGCAGGGTCTTGCGGTTATATTGCTCCAGGTTAGAGGATTAATCCTTCACTTTGGGAGTTCTACTAACATGATTTTGTTGAATTTGGTTTATGCCTTCCATTGCAAATTGTAGTTAAGATGTATGCCTAAATATAACACATTTCATATATTGTTATATTATAATTAAGCGTCGAATAAGGGGTCTGCTGTACACTCTACCCTCCTCAGGCCCCACTTGTGGGATTACACGGGGTATATTGTCATTGATGATTGTTAAACGTCCAATATCTATAATCAGGCAGACAGCTATATATGAGTAATTTTGGTCCATTCTTGAGCTATGTTGCTCAAATCCTTCAAAAAATGTGGCATGTCTTTGTCGGATTCTCCCAAAGGTATTCAATTTTGGAGGATCCAATACAGGTGTAACAACGTTTTTGGAGGATCCGAGCAACATAGTACTTGAGTGCCCTTATACATTAACACTTAGGTTTGCTCCAAGAACAGGTCATTCTTTGTTTACATTTGCTTTCTGGTTCTCGTAGAGCTCCTCCGGTTGAACTAAATTCTGTTCGTCTTGCAGAATATGCCTACACACTTCAGGTGAACGAGAAGAGCGATATATACAGTTTTGGCGTGGTAATCCTCGAGCTAGTGACAGGGAAACTCCCTGTAGGTCCCGAATACGGGGAAAAGGATTTGGTGAAGTGGGTTTGCGCTACTCTAGACCAGAAGGGTATAGATCATGTTATTGACCCGAAACTCGACTCTTGTTTCAAGGAGGACATAAGCAAAGTCCTAAAAATTGGCCTCCTCTGCACTAGCCCCCTCCCAATTAACCGACCCTCGATGAGAAAAGTCGTAAAAATGCTGCAGGAAGTTGGTGGCGGAGACCAGCTCAAGACAGCGTTAACAGATGGCAAGTTGACCCCTTAATCCCTTATTACCACGAAGACGCATCAGATCAAGGAAATGTAGCTTAAAGATAGTCAACATATCTTTGCTTAGATTAGTGACATGGACAGTGATGATTCATATGGTCGAGACTCGAGACCAACTTGTCTGGGATTGAGGCATAGTCGTTGTATCGTGAAAGTGAAGATGTGTGAATTTTTTTATTTGCTAATTGCTTAATACTTTGTCTATCAATACTTGATTTTTGGTTTAATTTTGGAGAGAAGGGGAAAACAGAGTTGAGGTGAAGTGTAAAAGGATGAATTTTTATTTCTCTTGTAAATTTATAAAAATTCCTAAAGTTCTTTATCACTAACAAATTTAAATTTATCTGCAGTTTTAGCTTGATGTTATATTTGTAGCTTAATCTGTTTCTTGATGATGAATTTTACCATAATCATTTGTGAAATTTCCTTTTTTTTTTTTGGTTAAAACAGAGATACTTTATTTATATATAATATGCATCATTACACAACTAGTGGCCTGAGATATTACAGACGTTTAGTTTGTCTACTACATTACAGACATCTAGATTAGCTACTACATTATCATTAGTACTATCCGATTGAAGAGGTGGCACTATGTGCTTATCAAAAGTTGTTCCTTCCATGTCTGCTCGGAGTGCTTTCAGTGCAAACACGGGTGGAACTATCCATTCCACAAAATCTACGTCCTACTTAAGTCTGCTTCCTTCATTAGCTAGTATATCGGCCAACTGGTTTAGCTGCCTGCGACTATGGCTGATCTGCGGGCTCCCAATCAGCCGGAGCAGCTCCCTGCATTCAGATGTTAGTAAAAGAGTCGTGGCCATTTTGTATTACCTTAATGACTTCTGTTGAATCAATGTTGATTTGTATCCTTGTGGTGGATAATGGCATTGCCATCTTTAGCTCAATATACCCTTCGACTTATATAATGTCCGAGCTCGTCTTAAATAAGACATCTCGGACAAGTGAGGCTAGCTCCAGTGGTTGAGCTGCATTACAAGTTACAACCATCAATCTGTTTGCATTTCGTTTCTATTGAACTTTTTATTATATTAATAAAAGACAATTAGCACTACTAAAAACAAAAAAAAATTCCATTGCAAATTAATAGAAAATTTATGTTAGAATACATGATTTTCCCACTTCGTTTTTTTTTTAACCAAACCAGCTCAATGGTAAAACACTCATTGAAATAATGAGAAGTTCCTTGATTTTTGTGTGGAAAACACTGCTCTTTTTTCTTTTCTCACTGATTCAATGAAAAAAAACCTGTGAAAATAGTCAAATGAACATTTTTCAGTGGGAAATTTCAAAGGGAAAATAGTTGGAGTAGTAAGTGCGTGGCCAGGTTAGTTCAGATTTTTCAAATATCAAATCAAATTAATTGTGCCAGATTTTTAAATTTATAAATCAAATCAAACTAATAAAACTCGGGGTTTTCAACCTCGAGGTTTTGGGATTTTTCTGGTAAAATATTCATACAAAGTTACAAACATATAATTAACTTATGCTCCAAATATTTCTTCAATCATACCAAAATACATCTATCTAAGATGCTTCTCAAGAAAATGCATAAAAACAAATATTGCAAATTAATAAGTCATTAGGAAAATAATCATAATTTAAAAGTACTGAATCATGCTAAAATAAGTTTAATAAGTATTAATTGCATGACTAAATATTAAAGAAAAATTAAAATTAGATGATATATTTTAATTGTCTAAACCAATGTAAAACTAAAGAACAAATAATCAACATTAGTGTCATTCTTAGTGTTGAATTGATTTTTTTTTTTGTTAGCATTAATATTAATTTGATTTTGATTTGAGCTTATTAGAGTTACTAACATCCATGGACTATAACATTTATTGGACCATTCAAAATTCTAAGTTTCAAACTTGAACTAATATGTTAAAAGGTAAAAACTATGAAAAAATAAAAGAAATATTTAGAAATTATATCAAAATAAATATTCTTATGTGTAAAATAAAATTTTAAAATTATTTATATATAATGTCTGATTGGTTTGGTGTGGGGTTCAGTTTTTTTTAGTTAAAATCAAACCAGACCAAATATAGTTGATATTTTTTCCAATACCAAACCACTAGTTTTTTTTTATTTGACTTGATTTAGGGTTTGATTTGATTTTCGGTTCGATTCGGTATTAAACCAAGCAACAATACTTTCTTATCAAATTGCTTCCAATTTTAGTGTGATATGTGTGAATTGATTCTTGAATTTCACATTTGCAAGTAGTTTTTTCCAACACATCTAAGTTAAGTTAAGAGATTGCTTAATAAATATACAAACAAAAGATGCCATTTAATTACTTTGAAGCAACAAATTTTGTACAACAATAATATGATTGAAATCATCAAACTTTTTTACACATTAGAAGAGAAGAAAATTATAATGGTTTTCCAAAAAGAGTACCTTGATTTGTTCTTGGTACCAAGTGGCTTAATTATTATGTTTGTTTATCATCTTCATTTGCTCTATAGATACCTAAAAGTTCCTCATACTACTGTTATGGGCTTTGAAAATAATGACAAAAGAGCTTGGGTTGAAAAAATTATGTTGGTAAGTTGAAATTACATATTTCAATTTTAGCTTTGAATCTTTGTTTTCACTTTTTATGTTGTTTAGTATGATGATGATATGAGCATAGTTATTGTTGCTCATCTCTTTCCACTATCAATAAGATCTTTACAACATACTTTCGTTGTTTTATCTTATTGTCTTATCTAAAAACTTTAAGTTATGATTACGCTACTAGTGCCATGTTATGCTTTATTTGAGCTTCGGGTCTATCAGGAACAACATCTCTAGTCTCTACCTCCTTAAACTAAGGGTAAGGCTGTGTATACACCACCATTTCCAAACCCACTTGTGTCTTTTACGTATATATAAACTGTTGAATCTCCTCAACATAAGGACAACTCGATTAGCATGTTTCTCATTTTTCTTGAATCTCCTTGTTAGGATTTCTAGTTCCGCCACTATTTATAGTAATTACTAATTACCAATGTATTCTCTCAATCGTTACCTCGAAACACAACAACAACATATCTAGTCTAGTTCCACCAAATGGGATTTGGAGAGGGTAGAGTGTACACAAATGTTACCCCTACCTTAGAGGTAATAGAGTCTGTTTCCGATAGACAATTGTTACGTTTGATTAAATTTTATGTGGAATTCTTGCAGGATGATAAAAATAACATTGATACAGCTCTAACTGTTCTAGGATCTAGTCTCTCTGGAGCAACATTCTTAGCATCTGTTTCACTAAGTTTGAGTTTTCTTATTGGAGCTTGGATGGCCAACAATAGTGTTTTCAGTAGTGAACTAATATATGGTGACACTAGACTAGAAACAATGTCCATCAAATTCATTAGCCTACTTCTCTGCTTCATGCTGGCATTTTCGTGCTTTGTTCAATCATCGAGGTGCTTCATTCACGCGAATTACCTAATCAGTACGCCTGATACTGATATACCGATTAGCTACGTTGAATTGGCTGTGATCAGGGGAGGTGATTTTTGGTCACTAGGACTTAGATCACTTTATTTTGCTACACCTTTGTTGTTGTGGTTTTTTGGTCCTATTCCTATGTTTGCTACGTCGATAGGTATGGTTTTCCTACTCCATTACCTCGATAAGAACACGAGGGAATTGCATAGGCATCGATCATCTGTAAATGGAAAGCAGCCATACCAGAAACTCGAGGGAACAACGAGTAGGAGAGTACCTATCGAGCGTTTAGTTATGTGAAGTTTCTGTCCTTGAAGCTTGTACAAAGTATCATGAGTTCTATTCTATGGTTATTTGAAGTAATGTAAACAATTGTGTATATTTAAAGGCAGATTTTGTAACATATGTTTGCAAGAACTATGCAAATGGTAGCACAAAAACTCTGTTTATTCATGAACTTTGAAACAAAAAAAGGTTCTATTTGTTATTTCTAAATAGAGATCATAACAAGAAAGGCTATGAAACAACAACATAATCAAAATTTAGACGCCGTGAGTTTAATTAGAGTTAAAGATCATGTTCTACATGTATATCTCATTCACTATATGCTTGTTATTCACACACATATAAAGTTTGAACTCCTTTCTAGCAACTCCCACATTTTTGCTCTTTGGGTTTGTTTTGCTAATTAGTTAGTGATAGTTTAGATAAAAAACGGAGAGGGCTCGATCCCCCCCCCTTTCCCATACCCAATATTTTTTATTTTTTTTTAATAAAAAAAATAGAGAACATAAACACAAGATAGATTAGGTATAAAACATGCAAACATATAACATTTTATATGTGTTTTTGATCATTATCTCATTATTATATTAAGATGAAAACATTTTTTTACTATTCCCTTTTTCCCAATTGATGTGGCACAATTCAAATATCAATAACCAAACTTTTTTTAAAATAAATCTTTTGAAATATCATTTACTTTTTTGTAAATAGGATAATAATTGATAATTCAAAATATTTAAAAAATTATAAAATTAATTACAATTAAAAAAAACGTGTTTGAATCTCAAAATTCGAAAAGAATGGAAGAAGCAAAAGCATCCCTAGCAAATCACCTGTTTATTCACACTCAAAAGTCGGAGCCCCAATTACGGAGTACCCGCCAGAACGCGCCGAATTTGAAATAAACCCTAGCCATCTGAAATCCCTCAACAATGGCGTTCACACTTACTCTCACTCACTCTCCGGTCAATTCAACCTCACCGGAAACCAATTCCGCAATCAGAAAATGTCCTTTGTTCATCCGGAACTTACACTTCACACCTTACAGAAACCGTCGCCGTTCCATTTCATGCTCGGCGCAGCAGAAGCCGTTTAAGCCGATGACGGAGGAAAATATTCTCGAGGCAGTAGCTGATTTCGACGGAGACGAGAAATCTGTACCTTGTTTAAGAACTTATGAGAACGATTTAGCTCGACTCACATTGGTTGGTGCTGTTGACTTCCAGCAGGCACTCACTGCTGCTGCGGCGGACGGTGGTGAAGCTGCTGGAGAACATATTGCCGCTGGTATGGATGCTATGGTTGTTGAAACATTGTTTCCGGGACCTTCTGATGAGCACAGTACTATTTCTACTAGACTGGTGAGTTTATGTACAAGTACTACTCCTTCCGTCCCAATTTAAGTGTTTCAGTTTGTCTGGAGACAAAGTTTAAGAATTAGAGAGAATTTTGAATTTTGTATTGACCGGTGGAATGTTGGAATTGGAAAACTCAGTAAATATATAAAGAGGGACTCTTTTGGGGACAAACCAAAAAGGAAAGTAAGACACTTAAGTTGGGGCAGTGGGAGTAATATAGTTGTGCTGATATTTGAATAATTAGATTTCACTTGTGCATGAGTAGACTTGTGAGCACAGTACTATTTCTACTAGACTGGTGAGTTTATGTACAAGTACTACTCCTTCTTCCCCAATTTAAGTGTTTTAGTTTGACTAGACATGGAGTTTAGAAAATAAAGAGACTTTTGAATTCCGTGTTTGCAAATTAAAGATGTGTAGTCTTTAAACTTGTAAGTAGAATGTCGGAATTGGAAAACTTACTAAATATAGAAAGAATGACTTTTTCCGAGATAGATCAAAAAGGAATGTAAGATACTTTAATTGGGACATTGAGAGTAATATAGTTGTGCTGATATTTGAATATTAGACTTCACGTGTGCATATCTAGACTGGTGAGCAAAGTATTATTTTTAATAGACCGGTGAGTTTATGTCGACGTAATAATATAGTTGTGCTCAATGGTGGAGCCCTGATTTTTACTAAGAGTGCTCAAAATACATAGAGGTAAACACATGAAGAAACTAAGGAATTCAACATTACATTTTTACATAAAAAATAATTTTGACATTATATGCATAGTGAAAGTTTTGGACGAAGGGTTGAACCCGTAGCGGTACCTCGGCTCTGTCCCTGGGTGTGTTGGGGATTCAATATCTACTATATATACATAAAAATATAATTTTGACATTATATACATAGTGGAATTTTTCGATGAAGGCAGTTGGGATGAACCCCTTCATTTGTTTAATTGACCTGAAAAGTAAGTTTTATTCTGTGTATCCTGCATCATTAAGCAAGGCCAAGTATTGAGATAATGGTAGAATTGCTACTTCAGAAGCACTAATACAAGTTGTGATTGATATTTGAAAAATTAGATGAAGGCGGTTGGGATGAACCCCTTGTGGTACCCTGGCTCTTCCCCTGGTCTGTGCTAATATTTTTTAAAAAATAGACTTTACCTGTGCATATGTTAAATCAGCTTCATTTGTTTAATTGACCTGAAAAGTAAGTTTTATTCTGTGTATCCTTCATCATTAAGCAAGGCCAAGTATTGAGATAATGGTAGAATTGCTACTTCAGAAGCACTAATACAAGTTGTGATTGATATTTGAAAAATTAGACTTTACTTGTGCATTTGTAGAAGTAATTTCATTTGTTTAATCTACCTAGAAGTAAGTTTTGTTCTGTTCATCCTGCATCAATAAGCAAGGTTGGGTATTGAGATAATGGCAGTATTGCTACTTCATAAGCACTAATATAGTTGTGTCTGATATTTGAAAATTAATGCAGATGTAAACTTAGCTTCATTTTCCTAATCTACGTAGAAGAAATTTTTGTTCTGCTTATCCTGCATCATTAAGCAAGCCCTATCTTAAAACTATGGTGGAATTGCTACTTCCATGACCCACTGCTCGAGGCACGGAAATGCAAGGGCCATCTTCATATGTAGCTGATCTTCATTTTTTTGTGGCGCAGTTTCATTCCCTTGATTCTGTTTATTGCAATGATGGTTATAGTGTGTCTAAAGTTTGACATTCTGGCAGTTCTTACCAGCAAGAAAAGTTATGGAGAAAGCTCATAAGCTTAGAAGTACCATAACTAAAGAGATGCTTTCCGGCACGACGTCTACAAATATACTTGCCATGACATTTAGACAAGTAACGCTGCAACATCTTTGGAACTTTGAACTAGTACTTTTTATACCAGGAACAGAAAGGAATATGGATGATCTTGAAACACCAAGAGAGGTGGGGAGCTTTTTTAATGTTTCTATCTTTTTATCTTGTAATTCCATTCATTATGCTCTTTTATAATGTCAGATTTATAATTTTTGCCTTGCAGGTGCTACATGATACTGATAGGTTGAGTTCTGTTATTCCTTTCCTATCAGCAGGTACCTCCATCTTTTGCCATCAAGTCATCAGATGAACGAGTCATTTCTGTTATTGCAGAGGTTATTTGTCTTTCTGCTCTCGAAAGCACAAAAAAACATTTCTTGAATGGAACTCCTGGTGGAGCCCCAAAGAAGTTTTTCCCCTGGTTTGACACACATAAAAGCATTGCCTCAAAAGATTCCTCTGTTACTCTATACAACTTAATGGAATATGAGATAGTTGCAAATGCCAATGTTTTGCTCCAGAAATTTTCTTCCGAAAGGGCGAATTACACACCAAGGGAGGGAAAATGGATGGGCAATTGGTTAACTTCAACTGCATACTCCAAACTGGAACAAATTGGAGGCCCTGAATTTATTGCTTGGCTGAGTGAGTGTGTACCTGCTTACAAATTGCAGATTGATGCCGAGAAACTTGGCAATGTGAAGTTTGAAGGGTGGAAGGAAACAGCAACAAACACATGGGAGGTTTTTCTGACTCACTCCCAAATGGTAACTCCATGTTCTCTGCATTTCTGTTTCTTGCATCAGCTTTAAGGTTAATGAAATGTATATCATACAACAGATACTTCATCAAAAAGTATCATATAAAGATAACTAAGTTAGCTCCTTTGCCTTGAGGCACTAGTTAGTCGAATAGACATCACTTATCATTGGGGTTGATGTTGTTTTAGTATTTGTGGACAATTATCAAGAGATAGATGCATTTGGTAAGTATTGTTTCACCGTGATGTGCTTTGCTTTGTTGATTTGATTAATTTGCAACCATTAAATTCTCCAATATTTATCTCTGGATTGCCTAGCACTAAAAGAGTTTGAACCTAGTCACCCTATGGGGTAAGCTAATGCATTGGTGGAGAATTCGCTTATCGTTTATGGCTATGCAATAAAAGGTTGAAAAGTTCGATTGCCATAATCTTTGGAAGATTTAACACTAGGAATGCAAGTATGAAGAAAATGTCTTAACATTTATACTAGTGCCAAATCTTGAATGGTCAGTTTTGCTAGAGCCGTTTCTTGTTTCTCATTGGCCAATTGACTGGTCCTACTTGGTAGTTTCAGCTGTTAGGGACTTTTGTGTGTGTGTGTGTATATATATATATATATATAACAATTTTAGTTCCTATTAAATACTCCCTCTGTTTCAATTTGTTTGTCTTACTTTCCTTTTTACTCCGTTTAAAAAGAACTCATCTTTCCTTTTTTTGGCAACTCTGTAGTTCCAACTTTCCACATGGTATATTTAAGAGCACACGATTAAAGGCATTTTGGTGCATTTTGGTACATTTTACATATCTTTAGTTTAAGACCACAAGATTCAAGAGTCTTCTTTACTTTTAAACTTAGAGCAAGTCAAAACAAGGCAAACAAATTGAAATGGAGGGAGTAGTAATTTAATGTGTGTGTTGGGCTATAGTGGAAAAATTGGAATCAGTTTAATTTTCAATTCTCCCTTCCCCTTGGAAGCTCTCGTCAGTGTCACTCTGAGATATAACTTTTGAGAAAGCACTCTGAGATATAACTTTCTTAAAAGCTCTTTAGTTTCTTACTTATAGTTCCCTCTTTTTTATGTCAAGATTGTTTAGAAAAAAGTTGTAGATGCTAAAGATATGACCACTTTAGTCTTCTAGCACCTTGGTTTTTGTTGTTCATACAAGTTATTTATCCCCAAAGCATAAGGTTCTAAAATTGGCAACCTTGGCTTCTAACAGTGAGACGTGTATTAGGTCATCCATTTTATTTTAGTTAATGAACCCTCCTAGTAGGTGTGTGTATCAATAGTGCAAGGAATTGGAGTGTGTGAAGCCAATAGACTACAAACATCTCTGTCATCAAATGCTTATATCTCCCTAGATGTTTCCAAATGCTTTTCCTTTTTTGGTCTGCTTATAAGACTCAGGTTAGGATGTGATGTGATCTACTGGAATAATTTCATTTGAAGTCCACACTTGATGGGCGTTGTAATCATCTCTAATAATTATTTTGTCTTGTTTTACTTTTCCAGGTTGGTCTAAGTGACATTCTAGATATGTATTATGAAGATGTCTATACACTTCCCTACAAACAATTATCATCGGGTGTTGTTGCAAAATCTTTCAATTCACCATATAGCAAGGTATGATATATAAGCTCTTTACATGCCTGCTTTATTCGTTATTATCCATGAAGTGATAATTTCTTCTGTAACCATTCTTCTTTTAAAATTTTTAATATGTAAACAAATACAGTTTTAATAAAGCACCCTCATTAGTTAGCTATTTGAAGTATTCGAACTCCCTTTTCGAAGTGGTTTGTGTTTGACTGACACATGAATCCCTGAATGGCTAGTTGGTATCTTCTTTGGATATTGCCTTCCTTCACATTCATGCATTCTATATCTTTTGGGAGTATCGGATATGAATATAAGTTTTCTTTTATTTAAATGTTTACTTCAAGTACCAAAGATGTCTTCTGGAACCAAATGGATAATAATATTTTCACCTTTTGGATTCTAGAGAAGCATTTCTATGTCAATGGCAATCTCTATGGTCCTTGCAAGTGGAATTTTTCTTGTTGCTATAAGAATTCTTGGTCAACGTTATCTTCCTTATCTCCCGATTAGAAAGCACTATCACCCGGATGTTAATCCAGTCAATTCATCTGACATGATCTCCATTCAGCCTCAGTCCATGGAATCTTGCAAGGTATGGATTTTATTTGTTCAAACACACCCTCAGTTCTATTACTTTTCATAAGAAGTTACTATTTCTATATTTGTTGTGGTCCATATTTACTATGACCATGTAGTGGATGATACATGCTTTTGCATTATTGGCCACTTCTATTGTTTTTTACACTTTTTTAGTTGATTATCATTTTACCCTAGGCGTTCTGTCTCTTTTTATCAGTAGTTAATATTGTTCAATCATCACATTGCCAAATGCTCTTTGTTTCTGTAGTTGGAAGATTACTGTGTCTCCATTGTTAGGAGAATCAAGGAATTTTATTGTTGGCCTGGAGATGTAGTCTTGGGTTCTGGCAGCTCTGCTTGGATTGGGGAGCTTCCAATATACCTGAAGAATGAGATGGATTCCAAAGTTTTAGATCTCAATTCCAGCTCCACGCCATCAGAAGGAATTGAAGATGAGATGAAAGCAGCTGCACAAGATATTGCCAGTTATCAGGTCTCTTCTTAGGATGCAGTTTCTGGGTTTATTGTCTCTTTTTTGTCATTATGAACATAAAAGCACAAGATTAACTATAATCAGGATAGGCATGGTGTTGTGCTAGTTATGGTAAGAATCTAGGACAACGGAAGGCTTTGGTCTTTTGTGAACATTTAGCCAAATATATTCCTTTGGGAATAAGTGAGAAATGTAAGAGCTAACCACTGCATTTTATGGACAAGCACAATTAAACAAGCTAGTTATCAAGCTTGAATGCTTGATCTAAGCTTAGATCACGCAATAATCATGTTCACAACTATTGGACCCCCTTGATAAATGATTAAAAATTTCCTGAAATGAGCTAATTGTAGTCAGGTTTGCACTTTGAGTTCACTGGATTTCTGAATTATAAAATTTGAGTGTTGAAGATCCTACTGTCATTGCTACTTTTTCCTCAGCTCCCATTACTTCTGATTTTAGCTTTTCTTTTCTTGTGAGGCTTTCTCTCCCCTTTTTAACTTATTTTTCTCATCTGGATTTCAACTCTTCTATAGTTGCCAGTTGAACATGGCTACAGACTTGTCATGAACGTTTTCAATTGACTAGTTCATATGTTCCTGGAAGTTGTTGGTTTAGATGTGTTTATCATAGTTGATGTGCTTGTACGTATGCCAATCAGGTTGTTTTATCTGGGGACGGTAAAATTGCTGGATTCCAGCCTACAAGTCATGTTGCTGAAAGTCAATGGGAAGCAAACCCTTTAGTGAAAGAGCTCTATGGAACGGAAATGCTTTCTCCTGGTAAATACGAACATTCACACTAAGCTGTTTCTTTCATACAAACGTCTAAGCATATGATGATGCAGCTACTTAGTGAGGACAATCTTTGAATGCAGACTTGATAAGCCGCCCCAGTGATGCTGTTGTACTGGAATTATTGATGTCAACGAATCCCCATAGTTCATTTGCTTTGGTAAGACCAGTTACTGAAAATAGTAGATGAACATTTTTGGCACCGCCCCATTCAATATTTGTACAACTAGTTACAGTGCTGGACAAGACTTTTTCCAGGTATAAAGGATCAAGGGAGATTTACATTTCTTTTTCGCTTCTTCTACTCTGATCTCATCCTAAATGTGAGTAGGCATCGCTGCAGCGTAGTGTGGTTGAAGAACAACCTTTGTATTCTCACGTTAATGCAAAAGTGAGCTAGTCACAATGTGTAGCCAACTTTCGTACAGACAAGACATAAAAGAAGACTTCCCACAAACTTTACTTTTGTCTAGTTATTGCATCCACTAACAAGGAAGCAGAAAACCATTGGGTGGAAGACACCTGATCCATCCCAAACCTATGTTGCTCAGACTCTTTAAAAATCTTGACAGGTGCGTGTCGGATCCTCCAATGTTTACTTGAGAATTATGCTCACGAGCAGGATCCTAGCTTAGGCGTCCCTTTGCACGTCACTGTTACTCTTAGGAAGCATCTGCCCCCTGAATCCTGATAAACTACCCAAGAAACTCCCAAGGATTGTTGTGCACAAATGTTTGAAGTTACACATTAAGTGGACTTCTCAACACAAATACAAGTTTTTGAGTAAAAACAATTGAGTTCTGCTGAACTCGTAACTAGAACTCTAGCTTTGCCCTCTTGGCATAGAAGAAGATAAAAGAAAAGAATGTGTTTCTTTTCGTTCATTTAGAAAAGAGAAAAAAAATCACCTTTATTTCTATTTTAGGTTGGTGAAGCAAAATGTAACATTCAGTCTATTGCAAACATTTTTTGTAACAAGAAAGTTTCCTTAGCTGAAATTCCCTTGATTTACAAATTACACATGAAAAATATAAAACAAGTAAACTTTTAAGCTAAATGTACTTCCATCCCCCTTTAATTTCCTCCACAAAATAATATGCTATTAGTTCTTTTGCCTAACTTACATTTGTTGAAAATGGGATTTGATGTGTGTATATATATATACTTGCATCCAAAGGTGGATCTAGGGTGGGTTCAACTGAATTCATTATTTTCTTCTCAAATTGTGTGTATACCAAAAACAAAGATCGTACTGACCATTCTGAACCCATTGACTCTAGATTCTGGATTCACCTCTGGATTGATCTTTTTGCTTAACCGGAACAACATCCACCCTTCTTAACAGCAGATACATCGTCTTTCCCAATGTTAATTGTTTGTCCTCTTGGCACAGAAGTTGGATCATCTCCTATATCAAGAGCTTTTCGACTAACAACTCGATATATCTGAGTGAGTACTTCTGTGAAGGCATTTTCAACATTGAGTGCCTCAAGTGCAGATGTTTCCATGAAGAATGTGTTCTCTCTTTCTGCAAAACCGCTCGATTCGCCTGTGGGGACGGCTCGGAGATGGCGGAGATCCGCCTTGTTTCCGACGAGCATGACGACGATGTTTTGGTCTGTGTGGTCTCTGAGTTCTTTGAGCCATCTTGCTACATTTTCAAATGTTACATGACGAGTAATGTCATAAACAAGTAAGGCACCCACTGCTCCTCGATAATATGCACTAGTGATGGCTCGATACCTTTTTTATGAGACATGAAAAATAATTAGATAATTTGCGTGACGGTAAAGGCGATATCGTAAAAGTAGTGGACGCAATGATCATCTAACTACAAATTTTATATGAAAACAAAGAATCGTAACGTAGGATTGACATAAACACTTTTGTTTTTTACTACTCTTCCTTCCCTACCCTAGTGCAAAAAACTAATCGAGTTAAAATTCTGAATCTGTTACGATTTAATCAAATAAATAGAGAGAGAATTGACACCTTTCTTGACCAGCAGTGTCCCAAATCTGAGCTTTGATAATCTTATCATCAACATGAATTGTTCTTGTAGCAAATTCAACACCAATTGTAGATTTAGATTCTTGGCTAAATTCATTTTTTGTAAAACGAGAAAGCAAATTTGATTTGCCAACACCAGAATCACCTATAAGAACAACTTTAAACAAATAATCATAATCTTCATCAGCTCTATATGCCCCCATTTTTCCTCTTTTAATTAATATTATTTATTTGCTAATGATGTTTTCTTTTTCTACATATGAATTGTAAAACAAACAAACCACTTTCTCTTTTTGAGTAATTTTTTTTTACCTTTCACCCTCTCTTTTAATGACAAGCTCTTTCTTGTTAATTAGTTTTTTTTTTTCTTTTGGAGAGAGGGGGAGAAAGTGGGGGAGAGAGAGAGATTATAATAAAATGGATTAATGATTTTACCTCAAATGAAATAACAAATTACCTCTCCTTTTGTTTAGGAAGGATGTGAGGGTAGGAGTTTTTTTAATTTGGCATGGAATATTTTTGTAAAATCAAGCCTATAATAAAGATTCCATAAGAAGAATTAATTTAATCCGACCGATTAAATTAAAAATAGTTGATAGATGTATATTTCATACATAATGTGTGTGTTTGTGTATAATTAGTCTATAATCTATGTATACTGATTAGAAAAAGTAAATAGGAAATTTGTTCAGCTATTTACGTGAAGATTTCATTCCAAAAAGCATGGTTCCCTTCCTTTTTCCCCCCTAGAAAATGTAGAGGATGAAGGGTGTGTTTGGTTGGAAGGAAAATGTTCTCGACATAAACTGATCAAGTAATCAAAAAATATTATCCCAAGTATATTTATATATAATCTAGATAAGCACTGTGATGGTTTCAGCTGCACAGATGGGGGATGAGTGGGACTGTGGGAGGCGATGAAAAGGAAACAATCAATGTGGATTGTCACTTATTACGAAACTTGTTTTTCCTACCTAAACTGAAATAGAAGTACAATTTATTCATTTTCTTGTATCAATAGTCACATTAATTTCTTTCTAACGGACTTTCTTACTTATTTTTCGATGTTCGGTAAAATAAATAAAAAACATTTTCTCAGTATCGTTTATATGTAATTTAGGCAAATACAATGGAGTAAGGACCGGGGATGAGTAAGAGGGGGAGGGGATGAGTCAATTAGTGTAAATTATAACTTATGAAATATATTTTCACTAGTGCAATTTATCTTGATTGCTAGTTTATCAATATTCACATTCACATCGTCTTAATCCACATTCATTTGGTATTAAACATGCTTTTGTCTTTGAGATACTTTAATAATCCTTAATTAAATCGAGCAATTTGAATCTTAAATAAATAATTAGCATTGTTTAATTTAGTTATTAGCATTTTAATTGAATTAAGACGAAGATTCATCTTCTTTACATGGCATTAAAGCTAGATCCGTCTTGATTCTTAATTTATTCGATGTTAAACTTACATATTATATTTGTTCAAACTCTAAATATACTAGCACTACGCGTGCAATGGTCCGTGGGTATTAATTGTCCCACCTTGGTTGCCAAAAATAAATTCAAGACTTAAGTTCTCTATCGATTCAATCTTTAAGATTCTTAATATCGAACATGTTGTACTTTCTAAGTCAAATGTTTAAACCTACTATTTGTTGCATTTTAACGGATTTTTACGTAATAACATTATGTTTCTAGTAAAAAATATTAGATTCAAATGAACCTATAACTAAATAATTACATTTAGCCATGTTGATTGCACAAATATATCGTCTGTTTGTATAGTCTTACATAATACTTAACTTACAAACTAATGATTTTAAGATTGTGTTAGACCTAAGTTCCATTATCAGATACTTTCTAAAGATAGTGGAGTAAGATAATTCAAAACGAAATCTTCGCCTTTTGTGCAATGTATATCTCTATACCCCTTTTTTTTAAAAATAAATAAATAATAGGTTTGGGTCCATATGTTTTATATGATTTTAACATCTAGTATTTGTAATTAAACATTAGCAACACAAAAAAAGTGGACATTGACAAGCCATATTAGTATAAACATTAGTTTGATTATGTTACTTGAAATTTTCAAGTAGTGCACTATAATTTGTCACAACTTTATATAAAAGGTGGTCTTTCAATCAATTGCATATTATGGAGAAATGTCAGTAGGGGATGTCTGGTAACTTTATTTAGACTTGTCTATATTCTTCCCCAATCATTTTCAATGTACTCCCGTTTTAATTTGTTTGTTTTAATTTTTTCATTAACGATATTTCGGAGAAAAAGGACAAATCAGTCTGATTATAATTTTTTTTATTTAATAATAATTAAATTAAAAAATTTGTTACAAAAATATTAAAATAAAGAAGATAAGCGTAATATTGTAAACTACAGCGAATGTTAGTGTTATGAGGTCAAACGTGAGGAGAGCTCTCCGAAATTATTCCTTTTTAATTATATATTTTTTAAATGTTTTGAAGTTTATCTTGTATATAGTTTTTAAATATATAAGTTTTATTTTATTTTTTTAAAATAAAGATTTTATATCCGAAGCTGAATAAAATATTACTCTCTCCATCTCAGTTTATATGACACATTTTGAATTTCGAGATTCAAATAAGTCTATCTTTGACCGTAATTTTTTCATATATTTTTAAATATTTTGAATTGTCAATTACTGTGACATATAATACTTTTTACGTAGTTTACAAATATATAAATTTCATTTAAAAAAAGTTGAAGATTTCATACGCAAATTGCCGGTCAAACTTAAGCTATTTAACTTTCAAAAAGCGGAAAATAGCACATAAATTGGGACAAAAGAAATAATTAATTTGAATCAAGTCAATAAGATTAAATATGTTGTATTAAAATCATGGTGACGAATCGTCCTATGACGCTAGCATCAATAGCATTATATCATCACGATAATAATATTATTTCATTTTAATTTTTTATTATATATATTTTAATATTTATAAATCATGATGTTTGAGTAAACACATATTTCAAATTGGTGTTAATATTTGCAAACATATTTTTCAAATTAATTAGTCAAACACAAATTACTAATTTCCAAATTAATTTTTCGAAAAACATTTTTGGAAATAGAATACTTCTCATTGGGTTGGGCCTGATTGTGATACCATGTAAATACATGAATATGTTACCAATAGTGGACCCCATGTTAAATTGATCACACTCCATATGTCCTGTGCACCGATTTAGGAAATGGAGAATTTCTTGATAGGAAACGCATATTTCATAAGTTGGCCTATTCAACGCAAATCTAGATTAGTCAGACCAGTGGAGTTGGCCAGTTGTGTGCATTGCTAACTTTTATAGTCAATTTCTAATGTTGATCTAAGACAATAAAGTGAAGAATTTCCACTATAAAAGTAACCTTTTATCTATGAATTCAATCATTCAATACTATACACTTCATTCTTCAATAATGCAAAGCCTTTCCATATGTATAATAACATTTATTTTTGTTGTTACTAAGGTTCAAAGCAGGATTTTACGATTAAATTCTTCAGATCAATTTATCTCGAATGGAGTTAATCGAGTCGAAAATCAAGCTACGTATGGCCAATGTGACCATATATATGGTTTTTTTCCGTGTGCTGATAGCGTTGGAGGTTTCATTTTCCTAATCGCGATATATCAGTACTTCTTGATCATAGGAGAAAAGCTCGTCTCGAATGGAAGTAAGACTCTCTTCAACATACTTGGTACGGGCATCTTTGGGGCTACTCTGTTTCAAATCTTGAAGGCTTTCCCAAGGATTATCTTGGTTATTGGTTAGTAAAAATGTTATTTTTATCGTCGTTTTGTTTTCCTTTTTTCTTATTTCGTTGGGTGTGTGAACAACGTCTATATGGTAAGTAGAAAAGAAAAGGAATGTGGCTAAATTGAAGATTTGTAAAGTTTTGGTGATTAGTCCAACTAAATTAGTTAGTAGTTACCCAAAAAAAAGAAAAGCAATTACTTATAAGATGTTGGATACTCTTAATGATGTGAAACCTTTTGAGGAAAACCGTGTAGACTTGGTCTAAAGAAGATGGTATCATGTCATATAAAAAGTATCTTAATTAATGTTGTTTTAGCCCAACAACTGGTATAAGAGCCAATAAGTTTGACGAGATGAGTATGAATATGGCGTAGGGCTTGGCTTAATATCTTTTGCTCGGCCCGTTTTTCTATCTTTGCCCATAATTTAACGACGCATACAAGCTAGTGGGATTTGGTGATCATAAATACTGTGTTGACGTTGGGTGACACATAATTAATCTCCAAATTATTCCCGTGAATAGTGATGGATCATGTGGAACTTAGTTCAATGGGGAGATTATTGGTGAGTGTGAACAAAGTCCTACATGGAAAATAGGAAAGAAAAGGAAGCTACTTATAAGGTATGGTATACTCTTAATGGATTAAGGGCTTTAGGGAAAAACCGTACTGGCTTGGCCCAAAACAGACATATCACACCATATCAAGAGTATCTTTGAATTGTTTTAACCCGATCAATTAATTATGGTTTTATTATGATACTAATACTACTTTTTTTTTAATTGTAGCATCAGGAGTTTTTTCTAGTAAAGATAAAGCTCAAAATCAGGTGTCTACTGGAGTAAGCACTAATGTTGGAGCCACAGTCTTTAATCTTACTATTATGTGGGGAGTATGTGTCATATTTGGCTCAAAAGAGAAGCATCAAAAATCAACTATGCAACCTACAGAATCCTACTCACTTTTCAACTCTTTGCAGGTTTTAAGTAGTAAGTTTTCTATAAGCTCCTATAGTCTGTTTGGTTAAGCTTATTGGAAGTCCAAAAAGTCTTTTTTTTTTCTTTTCAAAAAGTGCTTATTTTAGAAAATTAAGTTCTTTTCACCAAACTTATAAGTAAAAAAAATAAGTATGTTTGAGTCATAGCATGCATAAATTGTTTTTTTAGAAACTAATGAGGCATAATACATAAATGTGTCTTTTAGTTTGTTTTTAAGAAACTATAAGTAGTCAAATGTGTCCTATGTGGCATCTTGTGTGACGTCCTACGTATATTATACCACTTACAATATGTGTCTACTAGTTCAACTTTATACAAGTGTAAATGTCTACTTGTACACACCTAAAGTTGAAAGGGGTAGATGTCAGCTGATGTCAAGTTTAATGACACATTTATGTATTATGTCAACTACAAAAGTAGCTTTTTTTTTCTTTTCAGAAGGACTTTTAAGACCTTGGCCAAACACAAATAACAAATCTAATATTAACAAAAGTGTTTTTCAAATTGATTAGTCAAACACAAATTACAGATCTAATATTGACAAAAGTGTTTTTCAAATTGATTAGTCAAACACAAATTACAGATCTAATATTGACAAAAGTGTTTTTCAAATTGATTAGTCAAACACAAATACAGATCTAATATTGACAAAAGTGTTTTTCAAATTGATTAGCCAAACACAAATTACAGATCTAATATTGACAAAAGTGTTTTCAAATTGATAAGTCAACACAAATTACAAATCTAATATTGACAAAAGTGTTTTTTCAACTTGATTAGCCAGTCACAAACTGCTACTCGATCCACAATAGTGAAAGTACGATTAATTCCCTCCATCCAAAAAAGAAAATTCTTTCAAATTTTCATGTTAATTATTGAAGCCTAAGTTGTGATCTTAATTTCTTCAATGTATTATTTTACAGATAAAGGCGTTACAATTGACAAAAAGACTAATTACACAGCAGGAATTATGCTTCTCTCCTTGATCCCATTTGCTCTGGTGCAACTTGTTAATGCTTTCAACACATATTTTGGAAGGCGTATTGTGATTTTCACCACACTTGTAATTTCAGTCTCATTTTTATTGACTTACTTCATTTATCAGGTAATTTATATCGAATCGCGATAAAGAATATAATTTTACTATGAAACTTATCCATCGTTGTTTGCTTTTCTCCGTGAGTAGTATTGTATGACAGAAAAAGAGTAGTCTGGTGCACGAAGTATCCCATGTTCATATAGAATTCGGGGAAAGACCGCACCATAAGGGGATGTGGTAGCTTAGTACATAATAGCTGTAATATATAAATGTGTCGTTTAACTTGATTAATTTCAACTGACATCTATGCCTTTCAACTTGGATGTAAGATAGTATAAAGTTGAACAAGTAGACACACGAGTCCTATGTGGCACAATACAAACCAATAGTCATATGTGCACAAATAGGACACCACGTAGGATGCGTGTATCTATTTGTTCAATATTATACAAGTTTAAGTGTCTACATGAGCATATCCAAAGTTGTAAGGGCATAGATATCAGCTGAGGACATATTTATGTATTATGCCTATATAATATGTTCGTTTATTGCGCAATTTTATTCTTATTGACTTGAAAATTTCGATTTCTTGTTTTTTATAGCTTTTGCATCCATGGATTCAAGAAAGAAGTTTAGAATATTCGAAATATGAGAATCTCCTAGTTGCTTTTCTTCAGCATATGCAAAGGCATGCAAGTGGGATGCTCGTTGATAAACAAGGACGACCTGATATTCAGGTCATCCAAAGGTAGTTTCACGTCTGGATCTGTGTCTGCTCTGATACCACATGAACAGAATCGCCTTTGTTCTGAAGGCCTAGCGAGTTCCTTTTTTTTTTTTTTCAAAGGCGGCCCCTTTCTTTCCTCGGACCGATGACTCGCTTGTTCAGTACTGCTAACTATTATAGGAGGATGCCGCCCCGGATCTGTGTCTGCTCTGATACCATATTTAAGTGTGCAATTATTTTTTCGATGGTTGGTACTAACTAAAAATGTTGCTAGGTTATTTTCTGAGACAGATAGGGATGCAAACAAAAGCATAACACTTGTTGAATTGGAGAATTTGGTAAACAATATGCAATCTGGGAAAATTAAGGTTGATAAAAATTATGCTATTTCGAAAATATTGACGGCTTTTGACCTTAACAATGACACGAGAATCGATGAGGACGAGTTTGTTGAAGGATGCAAAAGATGGATAGAAGAAGCTAAGATGTTAGCTAGAAGTGATGATTCTACTACTAGAAGAATTTTGCATGAGGTGATGATCTGAGTCGCTATCGATACTTTAAAATCTCTCATTTTCCCCTTTATGTTTAACAATAAATTAAAGATAGTGGTGCCTCTCTCATATTCAAATCTTGGGTCCGTCTCTAATTATCATATTTGAGAACTTTTCAATATGTTAACAGGTTGGTCAACATTATACTAAGAAGCAAAGGGATGAAATAGCTGAAATTGAGCAACTAATGGCAAAAATCTTGGAGCATGTTGAAAGCCAAGCATTAGAAGCTGAACACATTCTCAACGATGACAGAAGTCCCAATGTTGAACGTATAAAAGAGTAAGTTTCCTTGTAATTCCTATCACAAGAAAAGATCACGTGTGTTTGGTATGACAGAAGTCATTTCTCATAGTTATGGATCGGTCATTTTATCACGATTGATTGCTTACACATAATTAAGTTAGGTAGGTTTGGGGAGGTGATCTGAGTCTCTATCGATAATACACGAGGCTGAGTTGCTCATAGTAACAAACTTGACTCTGCTCTTAAGATAAAAGGGTGATGTTTTTGGTACCCAAAATACAAAAAATGACATTCTCATGGGACATATATTCCTGGAAAATGACTTTGTCATACCAAACACGACTAAATAGACACTTAAACTTGTATAAAATTGAACAAGTAGACACACACGTCCTACATGACATAATATACATAGGACACCACATATGACACAAAATTGCCATGTAATACGTCACGTAGGACAAATGTGTCTAATATTTGTTTGTAATGGTTGCAGAATCTTCCATCAGTATGATAGTGATGGGAACAATTTTATAACACAGCCTGAACTGGAAAAATTAGTACTTTCAGTGAAATATGGTGATGTGCAACTAAATAGCGATGATTGGTCAGGAAGGTGATGAATGATTTTGATACAAATCGTAATAACATGATCGATGAACACGAGTTTGTTGATGGGATGACAAGATGGCTCAATGAGGCTATTCGTGTGACTAATTGCAAGGACAAGAAGAGGGCCATTGATGAATATGACAAGGTAAAAATTAGCAATATTTGTCCTAATACTTCCATCTTGACAAATATATAGGAGAGACCGACTTATTTGAGCCGAGGATCTATTAGAAACAACCTCTCGACTATCTAACTAGCCTCCTACTCTAATCTGTGTCCTCCATAACCTCCTATCTAATGTCATGTCCTCAGTAAGCTGAAGTTACGTCATGTCATGTCTAATCACCTCTCCTCAACTTTATTTTAAGGAATGATTTCTAAATTAAGAAAGTTCTCGAACCACTTTTGATCATCTTAATTAGGAAAAGGATACGTCTTTCTTTTTCAATTGAATACATAAAGTACTTTGTTTGATTTTTTAGTTTATCTATAAGAGGAGATCATACTTGAGACGAGGGTCTATCGAAAACACCTAGCTCTCTACCTTCACAAGGCAAGGGTAAGGATGTATACACACCAACCTATCCAGACTCCACTTGTGAGATTACACTGGGTATATTCTTGTTTGTATGAAAAAATAGTAACCTATTCGTTTATTTGTTTGGGATCCATGTTGAAAGAGATAAATTAAACAAATATGGTCGTCCCCTGTTGTGATGTACTAATTGATGTAGATTAGGGTTATCTGCTTCTTTGCTAATGCTACTAAGGACCTAGAGGTTTCCTACTTTACTTATTAAAGATACGTTTACATGTTTATCCTTCAATTAATTGTTTTTCCTTTTTTAAGTTTCGATGTAAAGATTCCTATTGACGATTGCTTAATGTGGTCTTGTTTTGTGTAGATTATGTGGGGTGAAGTTGAAAAATTGGTGTATGAGGTGGAAAAAGATGGAAAAATCAACTATAAATTGTTGACATGGGCATTTAACAAATCTATTTTTCAAGTGATTTTGGGAATTGCAATGATGACTTTGTGCTCAAAACCACTAGTAAATAGTATTAAAAAGTTGTCTGAAGCTATTGGAATGCCTTCTTTCCTCATCCCCTTTGTGATAGTACCATTGGCTCTAAATGCAAGAATGACAATAGCAGCAATCTATCCAGCAAGTCAGAAGTGCTCAAAAACTGCTTCTTTGACATTCTCAGAGGTAGGTAATAGTCTGGTTAGTCAAGCTTTCAAAATTTGTTTATTTTGGAAATTAGTGTGTTTCCATCTGAAGTACTTTTCGAAAAGGCAGAATACATAGATAGATACCTTAACTTGGCCTCATCTGACAACTAAATAACCAACTTTGAAAATGTATATCTACACCTTAACTTGATTTAAGTTGTATATCTAGACACTTTAACTTGACTTCATCTGACAACTAAATCAGACAACTTTGAAAATGTATATCTATACCTTAACTTGGTTTAAGTTGCATATCTAGACACTTTAACTTGACCTCATCTGACAACTAAATCAAACAACTTTGAAAATGTATATATATACCTTAACTTGGTTTAAGTTGCATATCTAGACACTTTAACTTGACCTCATCTGACAACTAAATCAGACAACTTTGAAAATGTATATCTACACCTTAACTTGGTTTAAGTTGCATATCTAGACACTTTAAGGTATTTAGATGTGTGTTTACAAAGTCGGGGTATTCAGTTGCTAGTTGAGGTCAAGTTAAGATGTCTATCTATGTATTGCTTTTGAAAAAAAGAAGTAATTTTAAAGAGTAATAGTTTGTATTTGGCTAATCAATTTGAAAAATATTTTTGACAATATTAGAGCAACAATTGTTGCTTGGCCAATGTTCCAAAAAGTGCTTCTGGACAAAGCTACTTTTTCCAAGTTCTGAAAAACAATTTCTGCTGCTACTCAAAAACACTTAATTTTCCCTTCTTGAAAATTTGGCCAAATATGTGAGAAGTACGAGTTGTGACGTACCTAATAACTTTTGCTTAGATCATGTATTTACATTAAAAAAAATTCATCAAGTATAAATATTCCAAGCTCAATAACTAAAACAAATTGTTCGTTTGATGACAAATTCAGAATTCATAAACTTTACATCTGATTTTTTTTTGCAAAGCAGATATATGTTGGAGTAGTGAGGAACAACATCATGGGCATGACAACCCTATTGGCTATAGTATATGCAAAGGACTTAACTTGGGATTATTCAGCACAAGTGCTAATAGTTTTGGTGGCTTGTACAATAATTGGGCTTCTTGCATTATTTAGCACTAGATATCCACTTTGGACAAGCCTCTTGGCATTTTCTCTTTACCCTTCTTGTGTGGTGTTCTTCTACCTTCTTCAATGAGTAATTCTTTGGTTGGGACTATTATATATCTAAAGCCCTTTCGTGTTAGCTGATTGTAAATAGTTAATAAAATTCTGAAGTGTTGAAACTGATATTATAAGTATGTAGTTATGCGTTTAGATAAAAGTATTGAAATTGATGATAAATAATTGATATGTGTCTGTTAAGAAAAAATCAATGATTAAAAAGAGAACTTTACTAAGAAATTATTATTTTGTTTTTACTTTGGTATACGATCATATTATATGTATGGAGTATCTATTTGTTTCCTCACATTATTATTTGTTAGTATTACTTTATTTTATATTTTTCATTATCCATATACAAATAATCCTTTTCGAACATCACTCAAATTTTTTATATTTTCTTTTGTATATTTCTTTTTTATTCTTGAGTATAACACGTCGTTACATTGTAATAATAAAATTTAAGAGTCTATTTGCATTCGTCATGGTGACACCTTATTTAAACCTATATAAAAGTATTGGAGTCTTAAATTATTTCCTAATAACATTGGCTAAATACAAAGAAACCTAATTAATAAATCGATTTATTCAACTAGAAGTTAGGAAGGAATTGTTAACAATATTTTTAAAAAAATATTTTTTGACAAAAAAATAATGTTATCATGTTGCAGGATTTACACGCAAAAGATATAGACGAAAAGAATCAAAACAAGTTAGGTTCTTTAGAAATAAAAATTTAGTCGCACTCGATATTATTATTAAATTAAGAAATTTAACTATGATAGTTAAAATTTAAAGTTAGAATACATATACTTAATCATGATCAAGTAATAAATAGGTACTTAAAAGGATACATATTTTCCATTCATTTATTTAATGTGAACATTACGTACGAATAAACTTTAACTATCGTCCGAATGTGTATTGGAACTTTGCTATAATTACTATAAATTCTTTTAATTTTTATTTCAAGTTAATTTTGAAAACAGAAAAGGGTCATATTTACCCTTGTACTCTTAAAAAAGGATCATATTTAAACTCTGTCATATTAATTTTTTTTGATATATTTGTCTTTATCATCCAGCTGTGGACACACATTTGCCATTGTACAGTTAAGTATCATATCACCATTTTCATTAGCAAACGTGGTGCCTACATGGCTCCATGTATATTTTTATTATAATTAAAAAAATATTTTCTATTTAGTATTAAATTTGACCCATTTAGTAAAATAGGACCCAACCTTCACGATCCATTAAGTAAAATTCAACCCAACCTTCACGACTCATTAGCCCTAATTTCAATACCCATCATCGTACCTCACATTAGATAGAAAGCTTCATACAGAGAGAAGAGTATGCAGATCTAACAAAAGGTAAAAATTTTATGTTCATTTGCAAAGTAAAATTAATTCGACATGTAGGAGGATTAAGAGAGTGTTTGAATTGACTTAAAAGTTGGTCAAACCTAATTTTAAATTAGTTTTTGATTTCTGAAAGTGTTTGACAAAAATAAAAATAACTTACAATAAGTAAAAAAAATTAGGAAATGTTTGACAAGGTTAAAAATTACTCAAAATAAGTTTTAAATGAATTAAAATATCAAAACTCAAAAGTAGGTCACCGCTACTTTTTATTTTTTGACTTAAAAAATATTCAAATTTGACTTAAAATTTACCTTTTTATGCCATAAGAAACACGTGAATTCTCCACAATCGACAAATCAAGTTATAATTGTTAAAGATTTACTTTTGACCACAAAAGATCGTAACACGTAAATCTTCTAAACTAATTCACATTTAAATACTTCTACTAGTTATATAGTAACTAAATACATGCAATTCATGCGCAAAATAATTAATGCAGCAACATTATTTGAAGTTGACTACAGTAGTTACTTTTTATATTATAATAACGACATTTATTTCATTATCTTTTGAATATTATAGTGTACGAAAGATTTGATTTCATATATATGGTTTATTATAATGAAATATTATTATACATAACAATTGCTATAGAAAGGTCTGGTCGCATTTGTTTGTAACAAATTTTAAAGTGACAGAAAATATATTATAATGATAAATAAAATATGAAGAAACATAGTTTTATTGATTAATGTTGCGAGTGCAAATCTGTTCCTCCCTTGATTCTTCTCTCTCTTAAGATTTATCCATGATTTGAGGGCCGTTAGTGGCGTATTTCCCGAATTTGGACTTGATTTCTATAATTCGAGGGCCGTTAGTGGCGTATTTCTTGAATTAAGATGATCTGAATTTGATCTCTTTATGAATATTCCATGAATTTGTGGTGAAATTTTTGAGATGCCTTATCAAGGGAATATATATAGTACTCTTTATATAGGCATGAACTAGGGTTTCGGGTTGAGTAGCCTCCAAAATTTTTAATTGGGATTGAACACACCTTGTAGAGTCCCAACTCGAATTTTACTCGTCTTGTACATAGTAATTGCTAGTTAAATTGATGATATAATAAAATATTAAAATATTAATATAATACATAAATATGTCATTTAACTTGGCATCAACTCACATTTATGTTTTCTAACTTTGGGTATGCACAACTAAACACTTAAACTTGTATAAAGTTCAACAAATAGACACATGTGGCATCCTACATGACAATTTGCGTCTTACATAGTGTCCTATATTTATTATACCACGTAAGACTCATGAGTCTAATTGATCAACTTTATAGAAGTTTAAGTGTCTATTTGTGCACACCGTAAGTTTGAGGGCATATATGTGAAATGAGGTTAAATTAAATAGCACATTAATGTTGATAAAGACTTGTTGAAAATGTACATTTCCTAAAGATATATTTCAAAATTCTTAAAAGGATTTGGTCTTTAATCAGAAGATACATGTCACGACCCAGACCGTTGTGATTGGCACCCACACAAACCCTCCGGTGGAAGAACTATTACTATAACTCAAACAAATAAATTTTATGAAAATTAAGGCATTTAAAAATACGGAAGAAGGTTTAAATGACTATAAAAATGGAGTCCCTATAAACTCCAAGGTTTTAACAAACAAATAACCAAACCAATGCGGAAAAACAACCCCTAGAACCTGTAAGTCATTGTACCAAAACTCTACTAACGACAAGTCTAAGAACAAGGGGTACAACCCCGAAACTAAACAAACACCTTAAACAAATAGTCTGAGTCCGAAAAGAATGGACTTAAACAAGAGAGATCCATGGCAGCCTAAAAGAACTGGCTCACCCTTGAATCAGGTCACGCTCAATAGTCACCTAGCTGAGGTCTATCAATAGCCGCCTGAAGATGCCCTGTACTCAACAAAGAACAAGCAAGTGCAGTATCAGTACACAACTACAGTGTACTGGTAGGATCACACGGCTATCCCAAAGGTGAAATATACATAAGCAGTCACAACAAGTAAAACACACATATACAATATTAGTCATCACTTACAAATAACGCACAATTTCACAAGTCTCAAGAGATACAATTATCCTTTTAGAGCAACATACAGTCTTCTAATATCAATCATCATTAGATATGAACGTAATTATCACAAGTATATACACAACATAATTCAATGGTCCTCTCATGGAACCCAAACCCAAACTGTTAGCATATCGATTTGTGGTATCCGATCCAAGTTAGTGCGCCGGAACGTGGCAGCCGATCTCATGTTTATGCCGGAACGTGGCAACCGATCCCATGTTTGTACCGGTACGTGGCAATCGATCCCATGTTTGTGCCGTACGTGGCAACCGATCCCATGTTTATGCCGAAACGTGGCAACCGATCCCATATTTGTGCTGAAACGTGGCAACCGATCCATTAAACAAGCCACAATCACAATCACAATGTACATTTTCATAATCATACAATCAAGTGTTGATTCATGGTATACAATCATTCGTTCATACCAAATTACATTAGGTGTGATCAGTAGGTTTCATTCATACATACATGCATTACAATGAAGCAATTACAAAGATATATCACACCAACATGAAATCACAACCATCACCTACCTCGAATCCAAGCTTGAATCCCCTAAGGCACTTGAATCTTCCTTTTCGGATTCTTCTCGCTTGTTCGTGGTCTACAAACAACAATTCATACGCAATGATCAACAATCGAAGGTCTAATTATCCAGATTATAACAAACTCAATAACCCTAGACCAAACCCTTGATCCCCATACCCAAATTAGGGCCTTTTCCACCATAAAATCCATATCAATCCCCCTCTCCCCTCTTCGATAATTACACAAGAAACTAAGTTCTAAGGATCAAAAAATAGATTCGGGGAGTGAAAACCTTTCCTTTAGCCTCAAGAATGGTGAAAAACGGTCAAGAACTCATCTTGGGTCGTCTCCTAGCTCTCAAAGTCGAAAAGTGCGGAATAAAATGTTTTTGGGGTTTTATTTTCGACTTAAGTCGCGTCTGTTTTGTTATGGCGTCCCCAACCCGCCACAACGGCAGAAATCCCGCCCCAATGGCTTGCATGGAACCAGTGAACTATTTTAATAATTCCAAGACCCCTATTTCACAACACACATTCAATTAAGAAAATACCTATTCATGACACTCAGAAAATACCCGTTTACGCTAAGTTCAATTTCGGGAGTTCTAATAGCCAGAATTCAATTCTATAAAGTCGTGCGGGTTTCTTAATGCCTAATCTATCTACTCATGTGATCAAATTCATAAATAGATCACCCAATTGCTACCAGATTTTCCTAGACCTCATTGACTTCGATTTCGTCCAAATCTGGACTAGGTTAGGAAATCTCAAGTTACTATGAATAAGTTTTCTGGCCCCAATTCTTTCCCTATTGGCTTTCCCATAACGACGGAAATCAGGTCGTTACAATATATCATTTTTTTCCCTCTCAATCTCAGGAAAAAAATATTCACCAAAATAATCTTCTTCAAGATTTAAAAGATCAAATTCTTTAATCGAATTGTAATGAAACAAGATTAGTTCATTTACCATGTTTATGAATATATATTTTCTATTTAATAATTTACTCGTGATCTTGGGTGAATTCTATAAAAAAAAATTGAGAAATATTTGTTGATGTTAGTTGAGTGGTTGGTGAATATTTACCTTTTTTTTTTTTTACTAAGAATATAAATACGCGTTGACTAAGTACTGACAAATTTATAAATGCTAAATCAATTATAGGCAAGACAATAATTGTGTATGGTCAAATAATTTATTCTTACTTTATATTTAGCTATTAAATTCAATTTCCAAATATGAAAAAAGAAGAAGTCAATTTCAGTTGGAGTTAGTAATTAATAGTCTAAATATATATATCCATTTTTAGTTGTGCTAGTCAATATATGTGGTCACTTCTTACAAGTTTCCTTATCTCCCGTTTCAATTTATGTAAAGATATTTGATTGAATACGTAATTTAAATATAAGAAAGATTTTAAAATTTGTGCTCAAGACATATTTTGATTATTTGTATGATTATGAATCATCTTATTAAAGATAAAAAGAGAATTTAAAAATTAAGTTATTTTTTATTATAGAAATGTGACATACTTTTTTAGATGGGTAAATTAAGATAGAAACAATACTAATCTACTACTATTAGTTTTTTCTTTTTAACACAATTAGTCTGTTCGAAATTTAATTTGATATCTATAATGAAGTCTGATTTTATTGAAATTCATGCCATATAAGATTTCATTTGAAAAAAAAAGCATTTCCTACTATAATAATTGAAAATTGCCTTCTTCAATAACGACCACAATAAAATGGTATTATATATTTGTCATTTTTTATACTCTCCTTTTAATTTATTTATCTTGAAATAAACAAATATTTGTATAAAAAAACATGAAATTATTAGGTAACAACATAGCCCACATGAGAATCAAATTTTACATAGTCATCATACATATATTATCTTTTCTCACCAACCCCCTTTCTTCCTAATTCATATTAATAATTAATATCAACTTAGCTTTCATCTCCTAAATATTTGTATTTTTTTCCTATTATAAAATGCCAAATGGTTTAAAGTCATTTTTCTCAAAATCTTATCCAATTATAGGGCCCACTATATTCAACTTTCCATCTGTGCATTTTGTCCTGTTTTATTTTTTTGTCTGAAATTTGTGGCATTTAAAATGTGGTGATATTTGTGATATTTTTTGTGGTATTTACTATGTTATATTTTCTTGAAAATTTATCCAATTCCTAATGTATTCATTATTTGGAGAAAATAATCAAAATGGTCCTTCATTTATAGGGATTGAATTATTTTGGTCCTTTATATAAATCACCTGATCCAAATAGTCCTTAATGTATAGAAAATAGTATCATTTTGATCCTTAGCCCTAAAAATTAACTGAAAAATAAAAAAATTGTTAAACTTAACAGTGGGTCCCACACTTGTTGGACCCTTTCTGCCTCCCTCTTTCTTCTGCCATTTCTTCTTCTGCATTTCTTTCTTCCACCATTTTTTCTCCAATTTCCAATTGATTTACTCTTCTATTCACAGCCAAAATCCTCTCTTACATACAAAAATTTCTTCAATTTTTTTTTTAAAAATGTTAGTAAATTTTTATTTTCCATCTGTCAGTTCAGTTTTTATATTTGTAATTTTAAAAGATATAATCGTGCATTCGCTTTGCAACGTTGGGAGACTGAAAAAAGTGTTTGAATTACTTAGAGAGAACGGAAGTGACATTGTTACTTACAACACTTTGATATGCGGGTTCTGCGGAATTGGATTTGTTGAAATGGGTTTTGAATTTACAAACATTTTTTGAAATTTGGAGAAACTTTTGTATGTAAGAGAGGATTTTGACAGTGAATAGAAAAATAAATCAATTGAAAATTGGAGAAAAAATGGTGGAAGAAAGAAGATAGAGAAGAAGAAATTGCAGAAGAAAGAGGGTGGAAGAAAGGATCCAACAAGTGTAGGACCCACAATTAAGTTTAACAGTTTTTTTACTTTTTAGTTAGTAGTTTTTAGGGCTAAGGATCAAAATGATACTATTTTTATATACATTAAGGACTATTTGGATAAGGTGACATATATAAAGGACCAACATGATTCAACCGCTATAGATGAAGGACCATTTTGATCATTTTCTCTCATTATTTGTATTGAAATTTTGATTAATTTAATTAAAATGAGTCACTTAAAGTAGGTTAACAAGAAAAATATTTCTTATCAAAATTTATAGGTTCGAATTTGATATTAGAATAAAAGAATTTTATTCATTTTATCATGATTTTTAATATTAAATACATGATTTAAAATATATCACAATATTTAAATAGTTATTAAAAATCATGTCATTAAATATTAAATTTAATTTTTAAATATTGCAAGAAATTGTTATATTTGGGCCTGTTATTAAACTAGTGTATCATAAAAACGGAGCAATAATATTAATTTAGAGGTGAGTGTTCGATAGTTCGAACTAAAAATGAAAATTTGTCAGTTTAATTTATTGGATTTTTGGATTGAAGAAACTAAAACTCAAATTTAATTCAAATAATTAAGTTTGGAGTTTAGTCAGTTCTTTTAAATTTCTTTAATTAAAAAAAGTTCTTTAAATTCGATTTCAATAGAATTTAATAATTTCGTTGTTTTAAATTTATATTTGTCTTTATATATTTAGAGAGAGTGTATTACACTTAATTAATCGGACGTCTTTTGCCAAATATGGTTTAAACAAAGGTTATTTTGCACCTACTATGGATAAATGTTCAGCCATAATCATTGATTAGTGTCACAATCTAAAATTAATTACTAACATTTTTTCTCTCAATCAAGTAGTGAAATGCCTTTTAAATGTGGGATTATTAGTCCTTTCGATACGTGGACAGCACTAAACTTTTATTTGTTTTTTCAAAAAATATTATCTATGTGTTATGTCATGCTCTTTATTTCACATTATTTTGTTATTGTTACTGTCCTTATTTTTATATACCCATTTTCAAACTGCTTTAATTTGCTTTCTTTTAAGTCTAGAGTCCATCAGAAACAATCTGTCTTAAGGGGGTAGCATACAATTTATCCTCTGCAAGCTCAATTTATATGATTATCCTGAATATATTGTTATTATATACTTCATTCGCTACCCCACCTCCTTATCGTGAATAATATACGTGTTTGTATTTAGGAATGATGACATAATATATATTTAAAATTCAATTAAAACTAAAGGCAAATTTAAAATTTAAAGTCTCTATAGTAATCTCGAATTAATACATGATTCATAGGCCTTAACGCCAATAAAACAAAAGATAATATATATATATATATATATAGAGAGAGAGAGAGAGAATGGTCAAATTCCCCCTAATCTATTATCGAATTTTCAACTACATACTTAAACTTTACGGGAGTCCTATCACCCCCAAACTATTTAAAACTGAAATTATCATCTCCCTAAACGCTTATGTGGCAAAGTGAGTGTATTTCACTCTCCTTGAGAGTGAGCACCAAAATCAAATAGTAAACTTTTATTTTTAATATTTCTTTTAGAAATGCTTGTATTTATAATTATTCTTTTTTCTTTATTTTTTTCTTTCTTTCTTCTTCATTACAACATAGACCAAATTCCACCACTCACCATCTCTAAATCTCCACCGCCACTATTTTCTCCATCGTCATTGTCACTACCATCTCCACATAGTTGACAATGAAATTTTAGTATCCCTCTTGATTCTTGAATTTTTATTTTTCAATTTGTGCATGAAATTAGAAAAATTTGAAAATCAATTCCTTATTGATATTATTGGAGTTGTTAATCATCACTTTACATGCCAACCCACAAGGCCGATTGGGTTGGAAATTCATATCTTGATTATTCGATGCCTCAATTTGGTAATTTTATTTCAAAAACCCAGAAAGAATTTTGGGTTTTCGACGAAACTCACATGTGATTTTGAGAATGAAATTGGATAGATCAATATCGCATTGTTATGTATACATAGCCTCAATTTGAGCAATTTTACAGATACATCCATAAAAATTATCTAGTATCAATTAAATAGTGTATGAAACATATATAAATTGAAAATTTTGCTGGTCTTTTCCTCTTTAAAACTGTCATTGCTACCGCCCGTTGACTATAGCAGCTAGCTGGGTTATTTTGTGATAAGATGGTGTGACACTTTTTTTAAATGAGTTCAGATCTAATGATTTCGAAAGATAGTTAGAAATTTCCTTTTGCTATCATAAGTCATCAAATTGTTTAGAGTTCCACCAAAAAGATATGAATTAATTTATGGGCAATTGTAAAGAAAGAAAAGAAGCATTAATAAGTGAGGTTTTTTGATATGTCAAAAGATTTAGGACTTGGTAATGTTGGTGGAAAGACTTTTCTGAAAGAAAAGAAATGGTGAAAACATTAATTTCTGTTTGTAGTGAAGGAAAAAAATGGTGAAATTTTTTTGATGTTGGAAGGGAAGATGAAAATATAGGGGAAAAAGGTAAAGAATAATAGTTTTTTAAGAAATTCACGTGTCAAATGCGTGGGTTTCACCCGTCAATATAAATGTGATTGTTGCTTTTTAAGGGTGTAATAATTTCATTTTAAAACAATTTAGGGGGTGATAAAACACCCGTATAGTTAAAGTGTGTAATTAAAAATTCTGTAATAGATTGAGGGGCATTTGACCATTTTCTCTCTCTATAAATAGGGATATATTATCCATTGATCTTTACGGATAATTGAAACTTTCTTACTTTTTTTTTCCTATTCTATAGATGCACATATATTCTTTTCACATTGTATGCACATCTTGTATTTACAAAAAAAATTAGGTAGTCTTTGTTGACAAAAATATAAAACATTTATATATTACCAAAGAAAAGAAGACAGGATCGGCCTCTTCGGATTCACGTGAATTGAATAATATTTCCTCAATCATGAAATATGTATAAAAAAGAATTTACTAATTAAATATTTATAAATTGTGATTACGAATCCAATTATTATTAATATGTATTAACTTGATGTTATTATAAATTTATAAAATTTAAATTTTGTAATTATATATATTAGAGATAGAACCAAAATATAAAGGTTCTGAATTTAGATTAATTCAAGTCATTTTAAATTAATAATTTATATATATTTAACTAATATTTTAAAGATATTTATAGAATTTGAATCAAATTCCTAAATTCACGAAATCATAAATTATATTCTAGCTTTTCCCCTGACTTTTGTTAAAGTACCCTTCATTATTAAATAGAATTTTCATATTTGAAATAAAGATAGAATTGATTTTACTTTTTAGTATAAAACACTTTGCTCAATAAAGTAAAATTTGCCAACATGAATATAAATTAGTTAAATTCCAAAATAAATATTATAAGTCACTAAGAACAAGGGAAATATCCTATTAAGACCTTGTCAATTAGACATTGGTGGTTGGTGAGTCAATCAAAGTTCCTATAAGTTTATTCAAAAATATATATTTAAGTTTTTATAATATCTATATCTATATTAATAAAATAACGGGGAAGAAAAGTAAACAAATTTTTAGGTGCACTAATCCATAAGTTTATATGACGTGGACACCATAATTTTTTTAAAACTATAGTATCTGAAAGTATTGGAATATTGATTATTTCATAACAATAACAATGACTAGATACAAAGCAATTTAATGGTTACTTAATTTATTTATTTTTTGTAATTGTAAATATGGTTCCTTGATTATTGATAAATTTTACTTATTGATTCTTATGTATATAAAGTAAGCACATGATTTAACTTTTAATTTATTAAAATTTGTATCTTTGGTCCATTATGTATGAAGTACGTTAATCTGGATTATTCTTATATTACCTTTGATTTGTTTATACAGATATAGCTATACCTCTCTATAAAAAATCATCTTTCTATAACTACATTTCACTATAAATGTCAAGTTTTTTTTTGCAATTATGTTATATTATATGTTCTCTATAATAACATTTCGCTATAGCAATAAAAAAATATTAGAACAACTTGATAATGTTATGAAGAAATTTGACTGTATCAAAAGAACCAAAATTATAATTCATTGATATTTGAAGGATTATAAGTGCAAATTTCCCTTTTATTTGAAATAAATTAAAGAAAACGTCAATAGTAAAGTTTGGTGAACTCAATGGTATATTTTGACCACAATTTTTTTTTAAAAAAAGTCAGTGTATTTCCTAGTAGGTCCTTGATTAATTGTCATTTGGACAATTTGTGGTTGGTAGGTCAACAAAATCTTCTATAAATTCAACTCCAATTTCATAAACTCCTTAGAGGACTTCAAATAATAATTTTGAACCCTCTAAAATATCCAATAGCCAAAAACACAAAAAACCATTTGCTTTTATAAAAAAAAAAACTTGAAATAATTTCCATGGCTTCTTCTTCTAAAAATAATTCTTTTATTTGTGTGATTATTTTGTTAATTACTTCATTTGGACATGTTCATGGATGTTATGAGTCGATAATTAGCTTCGGCGATTCGTTAGCCGATACCGGAAACTTAATTCGCCTCTCAAAATCCAATAACATTGTTGCTTCATCGGTTCTTCCTTATGGTGAAACCTTCTTTCATCATCCTACCGGTCGATTTTCCGATGGCCGTCTCGTTATAGATTTCATCGGTACGTATTAATAACATTCTCGATATTTCTTTATCTTTTAGCTAACGTGATAGTATTAATTATATATATCAAAGAACGTGTACCATTCTTCTCTCTATACATTTTTCTCTATGGCTTAATGGCTAGCTATATATCCCATTACTCCATCGAATCATTATTTTTGACATGGAACATAAATATATATATTGAGAATCACGAAATTAATTTCTATAAATATTAAATGTTGAATTTTCATATATTTTGAAAGCTACTATGATTTCAGTACTGAGAACTTTATAGGTTTAAATTTATCAAGTTTGAATTCTGATCAGTCTATTAATGTATACGTCCTTTCGTCTCGATTATGCAATACTGTTTCATCAAGCTAAACGAAAGACTTCTGAAACTTTTGATCTTCTTTACAGCGGAGGGTATGGGATTTCCACTTGTGCCACCCTATGTTGGTGTTATGAAAAACATGTCAAGTAGCAAAAATTCAATTAGAGGAGTGAATTTTGCAGTGGCAGGAGCAACAGCAGTGGATATTTCATATTTAGAGAAAAGAGGAATCAAGAATCCAGCCACTAATGTTTCACTAGGAACTCAATTGGAATGGTTCAAACAAATGTTACCAATTTTGTGTGACTCACCAACAAGTAAGTCCCAATGAAATAATGGATTAATTATTTTTTTTGGAGTTATTCTAGTTTTTTTTTTTTTTGCAAACATCCAAAGTGGACCAAACACCTAACAGATGACATGTCATTTTCACCATCGATTTAGTTGTGGTGGAATCAACATGGTTTTTTCGTTCTAAATAAGAGGTTAAGGGATCGTTTGGTGTGAAGGATAACTTCAAATAGTCCTGAGATTAAATTGTAGTGTCACTTAATTCGTTGTTTGGTTGGCAAGTCCGGGATAACTTATCCTGGGATTAATAATTAGTACTGAGATAAGTTATCCCTTCCCTTGGGTGGTATAGTAATCCCGGGATAACTTATCCCGGGATAAAATGACTAAATGACAAAAATGTCCTTTTAAACACTTTTTATACATCACTTTTCACATTCACGAAGGGTATTTTTGTAAACTTATATTTGTTCTTAAGATTTATTATTTTGAATACAACAAACCAAACACTCAATAAAAAATTAGCATAACTTATCCCATCATGACTATCCCATCATAACTTGAATTCAAACCAAACGACTCCTAAGAGTTAGAATTTTGGATAAGAAAAGAAATCTGATAAAAAAACGATTTTCCCCTTAACTGGACCAAACACCAAAAAAGATATTTCAGTCATTTTCAAAAATAGCAACCAAGGGTATGGTGGGATTGAACATGATTTCTTCACTCTTAATTAGATGCTTTGGATTTAAATGTTCGATAGAGAAAAAATCCTCTATAGGGAGCGTTATCGCTTTAAATGGATCAAACACCATATATAGTAGATGACATGTCATTTTCATTACCAAAGATGTGCTGGAATGAACGTGATTTTCTCACCACTTATATAGAGATTTTGGGTTTGAAAAAATAATTCTAATATGGAGTGTTACTGACATAAATTCAAATTTGTCAGGCCAGAAAAAAAAGATACTATATCGTTTTCGTAACAAAGACGTAAAAAGAATACTAAGAAAAAAGAAATTCTAAGCAAGTTAAAAATAAAATAAGATTGATATAACCTTAACTTAAGGAGTACAAACTATAAATATTATTATTCATGTTAAGCAACCAATTTATTGCTTTTTCTCTACTCCAATTATTAATTAGTACTATTAACTTATATTACATATTAGTATAATAATCTTTTATTGAACATTATACAAAGTCATTAATCTTGATCCCGGTTTAATGTTGCGTAACACATTTTTATGAGTACACCACATCATTAAGTATATAGTTTGTTTCAATTTATATGGCGTAATCTGACTGAACATGACGTTCAAAAAAATGATTTTTTAAAAAAAAATTGTGATTTTAAATATGACATATTAATTGTGACCATAAACCTTTTGAATGTTGTTCTAGCTCCTAAATATATCATAAATATTTGTTATTAAGGATAAAATAAAAACTTTAAACTAAATTGCTTTTAAATTTTAAAATATGTTATTCCTTTTTTTTTTTGGAATAAGTGAGGTAAAATTCATCACTCTCTTAAATCACAAATAATTCAAGTGGACCAACCCCTATATTATTTTTAGCCTTACATTTACTTAATAGAAAAAAGAATAATTAATTAGAAAAGACTTGACAAGGAGTAGTTGAGAAGTTGATCCAACTTTAAGTTCAAGCTTTAATTAAGTAAAGAAATGTGGTTGCTAAATTGGCAAATCAAAGATGAATAGAGTTTGTCAATGAGAAAAAAAAATCTAGCTAGTCATACCAAGTTAATTATTTTTATAGAAGGATTCAAAAATTTAAACTTATATAACGAGATATATAAATTTACTTACTAAAAATTACATTAAAAAAATATTATAAGTCACAGTAATTAACTTTTAAAATTTTAATATTGCCACGGATCCAATAGTTGATTAACCTAAAGACTAATAAAGTATAGTCTTTAAATCAAATACACTTTTGTTTAGGATAAAATCTTATTCCCTTCATGATCAACCACTAATAAAAATTAATCAAATCTTATCAACAAGAGTAATTATATATTTGAGTCCTAATAAAAAACGAAATTACTTGATTAGATATATGGACAATATCCTTTATTAAGAACTAAAGAAACAAAAGAAATACATTAGTGGCCTAGTGGGGACACCATATTGAAATGTTTTTTTAAAAATGTAAAATAAATAGTTTTGTGGATGATATATTTTTGTAAAATAGAAAACTAAAACTATTACACATATTATTTAATAATATTCTCCATTAAACCCTCAATATGCATTTATAACATAGTACTATACTTCAAGTGCACTAATAAATTTAAAATAAAAAACAAAGAAATACAGCTTTAGCTGGATTTTAACGATAATCTTATGGACAATTTCTCTAGCTTGTACTAGTGGCACGAGGTTAATTTTATACTCCTTATGGTGAACTGCTAGTTATATCCTAGTTTTTGCCCTGTTTTTCAAGATGTCTCTCAAGACCGTCTTGAAAATAGTAATTAGGAGGAAAAATAGATGATTATATATTTTTTAAAAGTATGTGAGCCATTTGATTTTATTTATATATTTTTTCCAAGTTGCCTCTATAAATCATTATTATTCTAATTATTTGAAATATTAATCAGGTTGCAAAGAATTTCTTGAAAATTCATTATTTTTAATGGGAGAAATTGGAGGAAATGATTATAATCATCCATTTTCTCAAGGAAAATCGGGAGAAGATGTTCAATCATTTGTGCCTGCAGTTATTTCAGCCATTGGCCTAGCCATTAATGTAAGTATCAATTATTATTTTCATTAAACATTCCACTTTAAAAAAAAAATAGAATTAGTAAAAAATATTTTAAGAAAAACGATAACTAATTCTCGCTAAATAATTTGTCATAGAATATAATTTTCTGATGATCTATCACTAACTCTTTCCTCTTTTGAAAGACTTAGTAGTACATTATCAGATCGTGATTGTTCATATATTGATATATTCAGCATATCTCCATCGAAAAAGATTTTCCCATAATAACCATGAACAATAATTGTCATGGGGTGGCCAAATAAGCTAAGGCTTAACTAATCGTATCACTATCAAGTCTAACATAAACAAGTATAACTTGACCTAATTTGGAGGGAGGTCCCCTTTTTAGGCTATACGTACATTTTCACAAATAAATTGTCCAATATTAATTATTGTTAAATAAGATAAGTCATAATTTTTTTTGTTTAACCATAAAATTTATCTGTCTCTAAAAATCATACTCCCTCCGTCCACTTTTAATTGTCATGGTTTTCTTTTTTAGAGTTAAGCTATAAGAACTTTAACTAATATTTTACGATGTATTTTTTCATCATATTGATATGCAAAAACTTGCAATTTATAGTGTTTTTTGTATAATTTTTGAAAATCTAAATTTTTTGTTTAAAACATCGAATTAATGTAATCTAATTTAACTTTGAAAATTAGTCAAACTGACTTTCGAAAAGCATAACATGACAAATAAAAGTTGACGGAGGGAATATTATATAGTTTTCTAGTGTTACTTAAACATTTTTTTTAAAATTTCTATGAATTAAGATTTATTTGATTATATTTTGCAGGAATTAATTGAACTTGGAGCACAAACATTGATAGTACCTGGAAATTTACCAATTGGATGTTCAGCTTCTTATCTAACAATTTTTAAAAATTCAAATAAAAAAGAATATGATGATTCAACTGGTTGTATTAATTGGTTAAATGATTTTGCTGAATATCATAACCAATTACTTCAACAAGAAATTCATAAACTTCGTGAAATTCATCCTCATGCCAACATAATCTATGCTGATTACTATAATGCAGCCATGCAAATTTACAAATCTCCCAAAAAATTTGGTAAGTAAAATTTTATTTTTTACATCGTCATATATTTAACTTATATACTCTGACAATAATTTATATATATACTATCAATGTATTTAACACATTTCACTATTGGAATGGGGGAGGTGGGGGGGGGGGGGGGCGCCGATGAAAAGTC
>JAJOOR010000859.1:0-38285 GCA_036250505.1 Solanum acaule | reverse complement strand
AGCTCTCTTGGAATCGATGTTCCCTTTTCTTGCTCAAATGTGAAAACATTTATAAACTCTTTGGGAATACTTAGTTCCCTAATAGCTTTTTGAGAAATGAACTCAACTCTTTACTCTTTGCTTAACTTGAAACTTAAGTCTTAAAACAAAGTTAAAGCATTTGTAAAAGACCCTTGAAAACTTTGATGACTTCACTTGACTTGACTCTTAACTTCACTTGAATTGACTCTTAACTTTCCTTGAATTGAATTATGGATTCAAGGATTATGATTTGTGATAGGAAAGGTCTCTTGATGTTTAGGAATGATTTCGAATAGCTAAACTTGAGAAAAGTTACGAAATCACCGTCTTGGAACAAGTCCGCGACGCGGAGCAGATTTTTGTTCACTGGGGGAACAAGTCCGCGATGCGAGCTTGTTTCATGAACCTTACTCGACTTTTTCCTTCTTCGTTTTTTAGCCTCAAACTACCTAAATTCGATTATCTTCCTCAAATTCGTTTTAACATGATGCCCAACATGTATACTCAAGAAACTAACTCGAAGTAACCCTAAACTCAAAGTAAGGATCTCATAAACTTCTCAATTCGTTCTAAACAACATTCTAATTCAAGAATATTTGTCAAGAACATCAATTTTTCCAACTCTTCTAGGACGAATCTCACTGAATTAAACATGCTTGGCGCGTGGGTGAATGAACCTAACGCTATGAGAGACTCACATACCTCGTAGTATAAATTCCTTGGTGAATCCACAACCAAAATCGATCGTTCTTGGCGAATCTTGCTTTTCCTCTTCTCCTTTCTCTTGCGTTCTTTCTCCAAGAGAAAGGAGAAACTGAGCGTAAACTGAACTAACTCAGTTTTGACCCCACTTAATTTACTAAAACGGATTTAATTAATCGGGAAAGGAAAAGACCAAACTACCCTTCAAAAATTCGGATTGGACATTTCCTAATCCAACAGCCCAACTTCCGAAAGGCATAACTTACTCATACGATATCGAAATCGCGCAAACTCAGCGGCATTGGAAAGATCATTCCAACCATATATGGAACTACACATAACTCATCCTGAGCTAGGAGTTATGGTCGTTTGAATTTGACCAAAAACTCACTTTAACGTACTTAAAATTTTCCAAATTTCCTTACACTTTCCAAAAATGACTATTTCCAGATTTTACACTTCTTTTCTAGTTATTTCAAATTGCGAGATGTTACATATTCCTTCACCAACGATTATCTATTTATTAGAAAATTTAACATCTTTGGTTGATATTCATTTGATTCCCCAAAAATATCAAGTAGTAACACTTTCGGGAGGCAAAAAGATAAATTATAAAATTAAATTAAAGATGATTAATTGAAGGATAACTGATAAGATGTTATAATTATCATCTTCCTTTATAGTCTTTTAGTTTCAATGACTGATAGATTTTAAATATTATTTTATAAATTTCGTGGTATTAAATTTCCGCGTGAGGCGTGAATAATTTTACAAGTATAATTAATAATATCAAGCAAATGAATTTAAAAATAATTCCACAGTCACTACATATGAAAAATTCACCTCATAAATAAATAAAACCCTTCATTCATAATTGTAGATTTGTTTTTTCTAATCGTGCAAAAGTGTTGTTGAAAAATATTGAAAAGTAGAATCTTTTTATTATTTGTACCTATTTTATTTTGGAAACAATCTTTAGCTATTAACTTTTGTTTGTTATAATCCTCTAAATTAAAAAAAAAAAAATCAAATTAGAAGAAAATAATAATTAAATTAAAAAAATAATTATTTTTTATTTGTTACCTTTTTGGGAGGGCTGAATATTTTTTTCCTAATCCTACAAAAATATTAATTTTTACCTTTTTTTTAGTTCTACAAAATAATAAGTAAAGTAATATATAAATATAAAATACAAAATAATAATATATGAATATCAAATAAACTACAACTTTATTATATAAAATAAAAAAAATATTTTTTAAAAATAAAACTTTACCAAACTTATAAAATATGCTAATTAATTAATAAGAGATATATGAGTAAATACTAAATATGTATGTATGAAAGGGATATTTTGGTTTTGAAAATACAATTTTTCTACTTCTGCTTTTTATAAGAAGTAGAATTTTTTAGTTAGTTTCTTCCCAACAACAGAAAAATCTTTCCGCTTCTATTTAAATTCAGTTTTATTGATTTGTCAAACGCTTCAATTTTTTTAAAAAATTGTTTATTTTTTCAAATAAATATTTTTTGCCTCCCAACATCAATGTCAAATTATAACACCTCGAGTATTTACGGTTGTCCTTCGTCCTCTATCGAAGGCTTACGAGCCTACAGTTGAGAGTTTTATTGTAACACCACTTGTGTTCGAAAAACACAATTATAAATTGAAAGTTGATTAAAATATACCTTAGTTTCTTCATAAATTTTTCTTAAATATTTATGAAAATGCTTTAGTTATGATATAGTTGTGTATGTATTTATTTTTATCAGAGTTTTATAAATTATTATATTTTAATGGAGATAGTAAATCTTGTTATGTCCTGAAATTATTACTTATATAAAATAAGCTTTATTCAAAAAAAAAAAATCTATTAATTGTGGTATATTCAAAGATTTATACATATTATAGTACGAATCTACACAATATCGGGATAAAAACTTAAATGGTATTGCCACCTCCACTCCAGGCGGAGGTTAAGTGGGTGAACACATTTTGATTACATTATGGGTGGCTGCCACTTTCTAAAATTAGAATAATATTTAACTACATGAAACCTCACCAAATTAATATAGCTGCGATCATAAAATATTATTATTTTATAAATATATTATTTAATCAATCAATTAATATTTATTAGTTAAAGAGTGTACTGAGATCCAATGAAGGTAATTTGTGATTACATCAAACATTGTATTTTACTAATATATGTTTTCATATTTATTGAATTCACATAAGAAATGAATTTATTATACATAGAGTACAAAGAATACATTCAAATCACTGAATATTAGTAAATTATCTATCATATTTATTGAATTCACATAAAAAAATAAATTAATTATACATAAAGTCCAATATATGTGTATGATTCATTGTAATATTTTTTTTTTATTAAACGATTCATGTAAAATAAATTCAACATTGACGATGAAGTTGAAGATGATACAATTCATTTGAAACAAGTTACACGTAAGGAAACACTTATCACATCTAGAACTCTTCACAATTTTATGGTGCAGTTTGAAAATCCTAACACTAGAACTTTTTTGATGCAATAAGAAAAGTTAGGGATGGGCTTCAACTAGATTTAAATTCTAACAAAACAAAATACAATAGAATCATATTTCACTAAATTGTCTTAGAAATAATTGTACTTTTAAAGAATTATTAATTTATAATATTAATGGAACCATATATTTATATAAGGATTTTCTGAAAATATATTATCTCATCGAAATGGAAGTTTTTTTACAGTGGCCCAAATCGAGACCGAAGAAAAATATTATCTTAGAGAAAATATTAATTTATAGAGTATTCATTTTGTGAGGTTTTATTGTAGTATAGATAGAATGCGTGTGTCAAATGCTCACAAAATTTGGAATATACCTTTTGTCAATTTTACTAATTGTTTCTCTGAGAAGTAAATGAAATACTTCAAAGGGTGTAACACCTCGGAAATTGGAAAAAAGTTTCATTTTTGGCACTGAAGCAGTGATCTACGAGTCTGACCTATGGACCGTAGAAAGTCCTACAGACCATAGGAAGGAAGGCGTAGGGCTTGATTTGAGATTTGAAAAATGTCAAGTCGAGTAAGTTGACCTACGAAAGAACAAGACAAATCGTTAGCTAGTCTACAGGCGATAGGAAGTGTCCGTAGGGTAATTTAGAGAATTGAGATTTGAAACCTCAGGTCTACGAGAGGATTTAACGAATCATAGTATGGTCTACGGGTTGTAGAAGGTACCCGTAGAAGTGATTCAAACCTAGTAAATTTTGGATTTTAATTTGGACTTTGAGAAAGGGGTCTATAGACCATAGAAAAGACTACAACTCATAAAAGGGTTTCTTTGACATTTCTTAGAATTTTGAGTCCCAGTAAATGATTCTATGACTGACAAGGCTGGTTCATAGAAGTTTCTACGGACCGTCGGACGAAGTCATCAGATCTTCCGACAGTTTTTTAATTAAGGTTGTTTTGGTCTTTTCCAACCCAATTAACCGCTAAACTACATTGCTTTGACCCTATAACTACCCCTATAACCATTTCTACCCTTCAAACTAAGCCTCATTCCCGCATTCACTCAAATTCCCCAAATCCCTCAAGTTTTCTCCAAAATTTCCTTCAAGAGCTCCAAGGTGAAGAGTTAGGGTTTCAAGCTTCAAGGTCACATCCTCCTTACATTCTTAGGGCTTTGATTATGATCAGCGTATGTGGGAATTCACCAATGGATTTCGTTCATCTATTGAGTTCCAAAAGAATCCTGATCTTCTAAGTTGATTTCACCTAATTCCATTAGGGTTTCATGTAAATCTCGATGGGATCTATCTATTATGATTTAAATATTTATATACAATCCTATTATGCATGATTTGATTAAACTACATGATTTTCAATTGACTTTTTTGGACCCATGCCTATGCCTATTTTTATGAACTTGAATTATGATCAATGCTTATGAACTTGTGAATTATGAGTATGAAAGCTATGCATATTTTATGAAAAGGATGATTTATGAACTATGGATGCTTGTGAGATAAGTATCAAAGATTTGTGAAAGTCTTTCTCACATATGAATAAAATCATGATTTAGATTCTTAGAAAGTAAGTGTCTAATATGAAATTTTATGAAATCATGGTTTGAGAAGAGCTATTCTATTATGACTTATAATTGGATTGATAGTCTTAATTGTGCCTTTTCAAGTATTTTGATATGATTATGATTATGTATTTTCAGTTGGGATTTTCTTAGCACCGAGAGTACTTTGAGATGGAGGCTCTTCCGTTAGTAGATATCGGGTATCTTGAGACAATCTCATTGTCCCTTATCTACGTGCTTCGGTAGGATTGTCTTAAATGACCTAAGCTAGTGTATCCACTTTAGCGAAGAATGAATATGATAGAGTTCTACCTTGGCAAGTAAATTTCCTTTCTCGGTTTGAGGGTCATGCCATATTCCATGTTATAGCTCACATGGTCTTATTATAGGTTAATGGTAAATATTCCACAAATGAAATATGTTTCCTCAAGATTTTTATGAAAGCTTCTCGAATGGTTTTAAGTATGTGTTGACCTTGTATATCAATTATGGTTTCTCTTTAAAGGTTCTTACAACGTTTTATTTGGTCTTGCATATTATGTTTAGGAAAATCATGTTATCATGCTCTATGTTTTATGCATATCCTCATACTTAGTACATTCATCGTACTAGTGCATATTTGTGCTTATATTGTTTATTAATATGGGATCCGATGTTCCTCCTCCCAAATGTGCTTAGAATGGGATTGCGCACTACAGTTTTATTACTTTTGGTCATTTTGGTTTCATACTTGTACGTGGTGTATGAGTTATGTTTAAATCACTCTTATGATGTTAGAAAGACTAGTGCCAGACTTAGTAGTATTCCGTGTATCTCTTATGTACTCAATTTGTATCTTTTATTTCATCTTATGATTTGAGACTTATATTGTGTTGTGAATCAAGTAGACTTTGTACGGGCTTATGTGTTAGAAGTCGTGAATGGGGCTGATTTAGATGGGATTATTGGGCCGAGTAAAATACTAGAGAGTTTTATTTGGGATCCAGGCCCAATTATCAATCAGTTAAATAGGATTAAGGATTAGACAGAAGAGTTATGCGTATTATGAAGAAACCGTCTGTTCCTCTCATCTTCTTTCTAGAATCTTAACTTCTCATCTCCATTCTTATCTTTATCTTTAGTTACTTGTTATTTTGGTATTTCTCTTTGTAATTCAAGTGTTGTTATTATAATTTGGTTATTAATGGATATAATGTTTCTGTATCTGTATTGAGAATTCGGGTTCGTTTCATATTGATTATATCTTTTGAACTGTATTTTATTATGTCATTCTCATGTCAAGTGACTTGTTTAAGGTCTCTTAGGATCTTATTCATCATGTCACGTCTAGGGTGCACTTTAGGTCGTAAGATACTTGGTATCCAAAGCATCAGGTTTTAACAAAGATCTTAGAATGTCTGACAAGCCGCGTCAAGTAGAGTCTTGTTCATGAGTATTAAGCGCACCACATTTATGAATATGAGGCTACAAGGCATTTAGAAAATAATAATTCTTTCATTACTCTAAAGTCGTTCCATAGAGTTTATCTCTATAAAGGTCTTTCTCCTAACTCTTGTCCAATGCTTTTCATGATATGCCTCATAGAACAACTAACACAAAAAGGAAGATGGAGCCTGAGTTCCTCAAGTGCATGTCGATCCTTTGATAGAGAAAGTGCTAATGTCGAATTCTGAGCCACTTTTCAAGTATTTCTCAAGATATGAAGGCCAAGATAATAGAGAGGCGATTGCTCTAGTGAACCCAAATGTAGGTATGGCGGCGATAAGGGTAAGAGACTTCACTAGAATGAATCCCACAAAGTTTTATGGGTCAAAATTTGATGAGAATCATCAAGTGTTTGTTGATGAGATTTATAAGATAGTTGAAATTATGGGAGTTGTTAAAGGTGGAAAAGGCGGAATTGGCCACTTACCAACTCAAGGGTGTTGGTCAAGTTTGTTCCAATCAATGCAAGGAAGAGAGAGTTATTGATGTGAGTCCTCTTGATTGGGAGGAATTCAAAGAGTCTTTTCTTGATTATTTCTTTCCCTTTGAGATGAGGGAGGCAAAGGTGTTTGAGTTCATTAATCTTCGTCACAAAAATATGAGTGTAAAGTAGTATGATTTGAAGTTTTCAGAAAATTTGGATTTTGATTTTACCCAAACTTTGCTTAGCCAATTTTAACTACGTTTGTAGTTAATCAAATCCCCACCCCACCCCATCCCTAGATGTAAAGTCCAAATTCAAGAAAAATTAAAATGTACTTTTTTAGGTCGATCATGTAGAGGTTATATAGTTCACAGATTAGTTAGGCATGAATTATAATGTACTCAAATAATTATTTATGTGATACGTAAAAGAGGTAGAAATTGTTAGATTATGAATAATAATAACAATCTATGAATTGTTATATTTTGAATAATAATAACAATCTATGAATTGTTATACAGTAAGTGTTTGCTGCTAGGGATTCTTTTTATATCTAGTTATTCATATACACATATTTTTACCGCACATTCTATCCCAAGTAAAATTCACAAATCATTTGGTGTGAGGTATAATGTATAATAATTATAGAATTGTTATAAATCCATTGAACTAAGAAGATTGTCCATTGAGTTTATCCATAAACTTATACTTATCATCTATGTGTATTCCCTAGGTTCTATGACCTTGTTTTAGATAAGGATGTATCTATTTATTATGATAGTTAATATGGTGACTTTTGGAGTGATTTCTCAATCTATAAATAGGGTTGTTCATTCACCGTTGTATGATACACATGAGAGACAAGAAGACATTTGAATAAGATGATCTCTACATTCTACTCCCCATTTATTGTGTCTACATTTCTTGTAGTATATTATTTATATTTGCAACACGTTATCAGCACGAGACTTTAGACAATTGAGATTGAGTTTTAGTTTTTCTTTAAGTCATGTTTTGGTTGATCTCGTTATGAGAATCAAGAAGGAAAAATGATAACTACTGCAATCAAGATATTATATACATAAAATCAGGTATGTATTTTCTAGAATATTTTTATGATTTAGAATAAAATAGTGTTCGGTCACTAACATTGACTAATAACCAAAGTCATACACTATTACTGGTTGAATATGACATGCTCTACAAAATTCCTTAAATGGAAGAAGGTATAAAGTTTTAGTAGCATGAGTTTGATTATTATTTTGATTATTTTGAAAGACTCAGAGGGTGAGTCATGTTGTACTTAGGTCTATTATACCGTTGGTTAAGGGCAAGACGGTGGATTGAAGTCCCATCGCATAGAAAGGGTAAGACAGTAAGTTTGAGTCTCAATGCACCATAGTGATGATATAATGATGACTAAGGCTTTGATGAGAAGTCATGAAATTTGTCCCATTGAATTTTCTCCATTCCCTAAAGCAAATGTGGTAGCAGTATATGATAAATTTGAAATCCGTCCAATTGTTCCGTTCTATCATATGAATGTGGTAGTAGTGAATAATAGGTCTAAAAGATGACAATTGATGGAATGTATGAATAAAGGTGTGGATGGACATAATTATAATAGTCATCATTGTGGTAATTATGAAAGGAAGAATATTGTGGGTTCTCCAAATAGACCTTCAAAATGTGAAGGTAATTCTTATCATCATAATGATATGAAAGATCATTGACCTGTGGTCATTATGCGACCTAATACTATAAAAATCCTCCATCAAAAGAAAGAAAGATAAAGTGGGGTACACTTGACTTTTCAAAGTGAAATTGAGGTGGGTCATGCGAAATGATAAATTTTAAAGGCATTATAATGTGCTTATAATACAAATTTATGAAGCACATATAAATGATTAGTCCATTTCTTGAAGAGCATGTGACGTGTGATAAGCATCATGAATGCTCAACCATTCTAAAAGAGAATGAGTCAAGATATGGTAAAATCATTATGAGTTTGATATATGCCACCACTGACCTCTATGGGAGGTTTGAGAAAAATTATATATGCACAACTCACCTCTAATAGAGGTTTGGGCAAAATAAAGATCAGTTGGCATGACCGGTTGGTCATTTCGATTTAAATGTGATGCAAAAGTAATTGATAATTCATGTGGCTTATACGATGAAGAAATAAAAGATTCTATCTTATGTTGCTTGTTCTCATGATAAAATGATCATTGTATCATTGTATTAGCTAAGATTGAGATTATACTCCCTAATTTTTGGAACATATAAAAAGGTGAATATAGCTCGTTCACCTGTCATGTGGACCATTTGCAACTATATGAAAGTTACATCTTTGAGATGGTCACATGTGCTTTTTTGTCAACTTACAAATTGATTTTGTAAGATTGTTTGCTCGAATTGTTAAATTAAGAGCACAGTTCCAAACTACGAAATTATGTTAATAATGCTGGTTGATTTAACAAAAAATGTATGCCTCCAATTATAGCTAAACCATGGGTATGCGAACAAAACTCCCAAATAAAATTTGATATGAGATGAGTTTATTTAACATGTAGCAATACATTTATGCATCAAACCAACAAGGTTTCCCCATCATAATTGGTTCAGGGCTAGGAACCAAATAATTTCCATCTAAAGTTTGAATGTGTGATATCTGATTTAATTGCTCCACCACACAAAAAGATTGATCCCCAAATGAGATTGGGTGAATGTTAGATTTTTTAACATTAGGGGGAGAGATGATTGACAGCTAAAAATTATGAGATAAATTATCTAGATCATCGTTAAAAATGATGTGAACTTGAATTTCAAAAGATAATTCATTTGCATGACATTGCAAATTAATTGCCAACTGAATTTGCTGATCCTATGTTATAATTCAGCTGCAAATGCTCCAATGAAAAGTTCTTAAAGGACATAGCCTATGGTACGCATGAAGCATGATAGACCAATTGATTACAAATGAAAACTTCTTAAGGAAGGCGATGAACAAATGATCATGATAATGAGACAAGTGTTTTGAAAGGAGCACAATGACATAACACTTAATAAACCTTGGCAAAAGTTTAGGTACCTGAAATGATGAAATATGAAGAGATCTTGATAGGTTATGTCGTATTGTAATTGAGTCAAAAGACCGTCGACGGTATCTTTGATATGAAGTAGCGCTCAATGCTACAAATGATGACGAGGATCTTGAATTCAAAATCTTTCATATGGTATGAGAAGATTGTAACATCTCGCACCTAGATACGACTAGAAAGAGTTTAAAATCTGAAAATAATGATTTTGGAAAGAATAAGGAAATCTGGAAAATTGTCTAAGTTAAGAAAGTGAGTTTTGGCCATTTTCAAACGCCCATAACTCCTAGCTCAGGATGATTTAGGAGCAGTTGTTGGTATAGTTGGAAAGCCCTTGGAGATATCTTTCCAACGCTGCCGAGTTTACTCGATTTCGACATCGTATGAGTGAGATATACCTTTCGGAAGTTGGGTTGTTGGATTGAGGAAAGTCCCAATCCGAATTTAGGGAAGGGCAAAGTAGTCTTTTCTCTAATTTATTTCCTAATTCGTTTTTAGGGATTTATTGGGGTAAAAACAGAACTTAATTCAGTTTTGAAAAATTAGAATACGCTTAGGGCTTGGAGAAGAGAGAAAGAAAGAAAGAACGGGAGAAAAAGGCAAGAATTCACCAAGATCATCCAAGCTTGCGAGTGGAATTCGTCGAGGGTGATCCCTATTAAGGTATGTCAGATCTTTTCGTGTTGGGTTAGTTCACCCACACTCTCATCTTATTTCTATTCAGAGAATGGTTGTTGATTGAATGAAAAGTTAGGGAGTTCTTGAAGAACTTTGTTGAAATTCGTTAAGTTCTTGTTGGTTGAATTGTTGATGCTTGGGGGTTGAGTTGATTTATGTTTCCTGGCTTTTTTCGAGTTATATTGGTTGTGTATTGAGGTTTCAATTGATCCTAAGTGTTTGGGGAAGGAACTAGGGAAGATTGGAGGGCTTAGAGATGAAAATCGGAGAAGAAAAATTGAGAACACCTGGGTAACGGGGCTGGGGCACCGCGCCAGCCAGCCCCCCCCAAAGCAGCCTCTGAAGTTTTGGCCTTGGGGCGCCGCACCAGCCAGAGCGCCCCACAGACTTCTCTGAAGTTTGGGGCCTGGCGCCCCACGCCTCTCAGAGCACCAAGGACGCCAGTTCACCCCATTCTTCCCCCATCTTTTCGTACTAGTTTCTAATCGATGTACCTACGTTTTCTAGTTGAATCCAACACTCCAAGGTACATCTAAACATCATGAAATCATCCATAAACATGAGATCATGAGCCTTGAATCCATAATCCAATTCAAGGAAAGTTAAGATCAAAGTCAAAGAAGTTAAGAGTCAAGTCTAGAAGTTAAGAAGCAACTCAAAGCAAAGTTTCTTAAAGTTTTCAAGAGTCTTTATTAAAAGTATTAACTTCGTTTTAAGGCTCAAGTTTCAAGTAAAGAAAAGAGTAAGAGTTGAGTTCATTTCTAAAAAGTTATTAGGGAACTATGTATTCCCAAAGAAGTTTATAAATGTATTCACATTTGAGCAAATAAAAGGGAACATCGATTCCAAAAGAGCCTCTGGGCTAAGCTTTGAGCAATTATCTCAAAATAAACAAAGAGGTGTTTAAAACACATATGAGCTAAAGTATATTTTGGGAGTAGTATTGGGCACCGAATTGGGGATGCGAGTTCATATTAACTCAAATCTCCATAAGAACCATGTGGCCAACATGGGATTTAACGGGTCATAATTTTTAGATGATCACGTAAGTTAAGCTAGTGGATCCACTAAGTTAAGTAAGGTCCTATATCAAGGCAAGGTATAGGATGGTCCTTGGGCAACGTGAGGTAAAATGTTATATCATCACTAGGGCTCATAGTGGTGGTTGTCGGTTAAAGAATCTCCCACTAAAGTTATATTACTTTTATATGTAAGTAAAGTTGAGTTTGTTATTGATTATCTTTAATGAACTAAGTTGTTTACATTGTTTTACAAGCTTTATATATATTGCATGTGTCTTATTGCTTTATATTGAGTTCAGTTATTCATGAGTTAAATAGAGCCAAGGTAAGTGTTCCTTTGTACTCCTTTCAAGCTTAAGTTGTGGTTTAGCATTCCAACTCACATACTCATACATTCAATGTACTGATGCCAGTTGGCCTGCATCTTATTATGATACAGACACAGGTAACTAGGATCAGCATCCAACGTGCCGTTGATCCAGTTGAGCACTCCAGAGTCAGTGGTGAGTCTCCTTGCATTCCGGAGGACACTTTTATTTCTCTTTCCTAGTTTTCTTTATTAGGATGTTGTGGGGTCTGTCCCAATAACCATCTCAGTATTATAGAGGCTTCATGGACAGTCAGACAGTTAGTTTTGAGTCTCTCATCTATGTATTTGCAGATACTTTGTTTTGAGACATAAGTTGCCATTTTGGCTAAGGTGTTATCATTTAAACTATTACTTGAGTTTATGTTGTTGAGTTAAGTCTTCCGCTGAGTTAAGTAAGCCAGGACAAGGGTTCGCTTGGGGCCATCAATGATCTTCGAGTGTTGGCCACGTCCAGGGTGTAGGCTCAGGGCGTGACAAAGATAAATGATTACCCAAATGAAATGCACAATTCAAGTATATTATGTTTCACTTTGAAAAGTGATGTTTTGAAGTTATAGTTCATGCATCAAGATATAATGTCAGTGGGGTACAAATATATTATTGTGTGAAAGTATAACCATAAGATATAAAGTACGATTTGTGCCTTGGGGCATAAAGGATTTTCGCAAATGTCCTGACATTATTGAATGGAGATATATTTTTATGTGGTGGATGCACTAAGACTTGTTTCAGTTTGGCAATAGATGAAATACTTGAATGAGTGTAATGAATGATTGTCATGTCTAGCAAGACGATGAAAGTTATATGAAAATCGTTGAAGGATTTAAAAGGTCTTAAAGAAATTTCATTGAGTACCCCAATGGTTTTGAGATTGCTTAACATAAAGAAAGATCAATTACGATCTCGTGAAAATGATTGAAAAATATCATGTATTAGTGAAATTGGTGAACATACAAATTATTGATTATGTAGATGCCGAAAACTGTGTGATTGTTCTTTGAAAAGAGATATTCCAGCCACCATGTATGAAGTTAATAATGCATGTATATCTCGATTGAAGGAATGATACATCAAATGAGACTGGACAGAGTATATTTCACCAAAGTTCTTTTTCACACATGATTTTTAACAAAATGGTGAGAGAGAAGTTTAAAAGATTTGTTCAAGTGATAATCTTACAGATTTATTCACTAAGGCATTGCCAACATCAACATTTGAGAAGTTGAGATATAAGATTGGAATGCGTCATCTCCGAGATATCAAGTAAAGATTTCATCAGGAGGAGAGATATACACGTTGTACTCTTTTACTTAACCATGATTTTGTTCCAATTGAATTTTCTTGATAAGGTTTTTAATGAGGCAACACTCAAGGCGTACTATGAGATGTGTGTACTCTTTTTCCTTCACTAGACTTTTCCTAATGGATTTTTCCTAGTAAAGTTTTAATAAGACACATTATCCATGGACAACCAAGGGGGAGTATGATAAATCCACTGAACTAGGTGAATTTATCCATAAAATTATACTTATTATCTATGTGTATTCCCAAGGTTCTATGAACCTTTTTGGATAAGGATTCATCTATTTATTATGACACTTAATATGATGACTTTTAGAGTGATTTGTCAACCTATAAATATTGTTGTTCATTCACCATTGTAAGATACACATGAGAGACAAAAATACATTTGAATAAGTTGATCTCTACATTCTGCTCCCCATATATTGTGTTTATATTTCTTGCAGTATATTATTTATATTTTACAACAGGAATAAAATTTAGGATAATATTATCCTGGATTTGGTTGGAGGTACTAGGCAGTCATTAAATTATGTATCCTACCATTTATATCATACTGATGAGAGAAGTTATTTCATATACATGGTGGGATAACTTATCCAGAATAATTAATCCTGAACTAACTTGTTCCTACCCAAACAATCCCTTAAGGGGTCGTTTGGTTACGGTATAAGAGGGCATGTTATTCATGTATAAAACATTGTATTAGTTTTACTATGTTTGGTAAAAATTCTTTATTACGTTGAAAAGTCAACATGACTTATACTATGTTTGGTTGATAAGTTCTAAATATTGTATAAAAGTTATTCATGTATTAATTTTATACGGTGTTTGATTGTGTTTTTTGTAATCCTACATAATTAATACCTACATAACTTATGAGAGAATCTATGTATAAGTTATGCAGGATAGAAGGTGAAATAAAATATATTGGTATTAGTTATACATGTATTAAAAAGATAAATTACACATTTATCCCTATTAATTTATTTTTAAATCTTTTTTTTATTGAAAACTTTACATAACTATTCTATTTTCCCAACTATTTTTGTTTCTTATTTCTTTTCGTATATAAACGACTTTTTATTTGTTTTCATTTAAAATCAAAATATAAATATTTTTTAATATTATGAATCAGAATGTACAATTTTGATAGCGCATATATTAATTATTACTCACATTATATATTACTAAATATATCCACATATTTAATTATCATGTATTAATATTTTAAATAGAATGTGAATTTATATATAATTTATATAGTTGGTATACTAAAAATGTACAAACAACACATGTGCAATTCTGATAGAAATTTACATCATATAATATATGATAATATAATTTACTCGAAATATATTAATAGTGTTTTATTTTTATAAGCTTTAAACATTAGAAAAAGAGAGAAAAAAACACAATATTCCTAGTTAAGTATAGAGAAAATTCCTTTGTTTATTTTTGTTAAGGAAAAAATTATACTATTTGCTTACTTATTTTATTTTTAAATAATATATATTAATTTATATTAGATTCAATATTCAATAATTAATAATTCATGTAATGTAATCTCTACATAACTAAATAATACCTACATAAAACTAATACTCGCATAACTAATATCCAGATAACTAAACCTTGCATAACTAATACCTGCATAACTAATACCTGCATAACTAAACCCTACATAACTAATACCTGCATATCTAAACCCTGTATAACTAAACCCTGCATAACTAAACCCTACATAACTAATACCTGCATAACTCTAACCAATAACCCAACAACCCCTTAAGGGTATTAACTACATGAAGCTTAACAAGACCAGCCAAACATCGCATTAAATTAGTGTAGTGATTATTTTTACTGATAATACTATCAATCAAATATTGTATTATTTATGGAGATTTCTTATACTATCTTCGTTCACTTTTATTTGTCATGGTTTCCTTTTTAAGAGTCAAACAAAAAAAACTTTGACTAACATTTTGTGATGTATTTTTCATTATATTGATATGTAAAAAATTGCAATTTATAATACTTTTTGTATAGTTTTTGAATATCTAAATTTTTTGTTTAAAATATCGAATTAATGTAATCTAATTTAACTTTGAAAATTAGTCCAATTAACTTTCGAAAAACGTAACATGACAAATAAAAGTGGACAGAGAGAGTATTAGTTTTATTTTTGTTTATAAAGTATACGAAACAACCTTTTATTTTTATAGTCTCAAGAGAGGCAACTTTAGTATCCGACAGAAGTTAGCCGAAATTATTTGTATTGCAAGATCATAAATTAAACTTATTTTAAAGAAGGGTTCATGATTAATACAACTTTAGTGATATAATAAACTAACATTTGCTGTACTAATCACGAACCTAATCCACAATCAACCAAATAATGGTATTTTCTTAGTCGTTATCAATGAATTTGTCAACATCAATATAAATAGATAAATACAAAGAGTGCCAGGGCAAAATGATGCTCCAGAGAAGTTGCCCCCTTACCAAGAGACACCATTAAACACTGCTCCAAATTCCAATGCCTTCAAATCTTTTATACCTAATACTTTTCACTTATTTTTATAAGAAATACATAAATATGATTCTTAACTTGGTGTCAGCTGGAAAATATGACATTTAACTTTGGATGTACATAAGTAGACACTTAAACTTGTATAAAATTGAACAAATATACATATTCATCCTACATGAAACCTTACATGTTAATTTTTTATCATACGTGTAGGACATGTGTGTCTACTTGTTTAATTTTATACAAGTTTAAGTGTCTACTTGTGCATACTCAAAGTTGGAGGACCTAGTTATCCACTGAAATCAAGTTAAAAGTCATGTTTATGTATTATGTCTTTTTAGTATCTATTTGGCTATGAGAATTTTTCACTTATATTCGAATGGTAAATTGTAGGAATACATCAATATATTGAAAGTCATTTTACCAACTTACAGATTCGATGCTTAATGGAGGAAAAAAAATCATTTATCATCGATCAACTCAACAGAAACTTTATATTTGGGTAGTAAACGATCGATATGCGATGCTAAAACTTGACAATTCGACAGATAAATTGTTACATAGCATTGGTAGGGATGAAACAAAGAGTACATTTTGTCATTTTTTGCTCTAAAATTATAGGAATAAGGCACAAGTATGTCTGAAATTTCAGAAACACACATTAGAACTAAGACCATATTACCTCTGATCTAATTTATTTTTGTAATTTTGTCACCGTATTGTCCTAAGTGGCCTCCAAACATCTCCATGCGCCTCAAGTGGACTTACAGAATGTGCCACGTAAACCAAAAGGTCTACAAAATTACAAAAATAATAAGATCAAGAGATAATAGGACCTTAATTTAGTTAAGTTGTATCTGTGAGATATCGGTCATAGTCTAGGAATACTTGTGTCTTATCACAAAATTATATCACAAATTAAGAGAACTGAAAAAAACAATAATCCTAATGACATTTTGTGGGAGTAATTTCCCTAGATAGTCACCCATATTTGAGAAATTACCTAGTAATATCACTTATGTTTGTTTTAGGATTACAATATCATTCAACTTTACCTATTTTCCTCAAAATATACTTGACACAAAAAAACATTATCTCTCTCCTAATGAAATGTCATGTCACATTTGTTTTCATTTATTAATAATATTTATTTTTAATTCTGTAAATGTCTGTAGGCTCCTAATACTAAGTAGTTCAGTTGTGGAATGCCTACATTAGGAATTGAAGTGTTTGTGCCCCAGCTCATATGTAGTGTTAGTGCCCTTGTTGCATGTCTATTTATTTCAAACATTTAACCACAATTATAAATCGAGGTTTATTTTAATACAAAGGAAATAACAATTTAGATAGATAAAATAAATAATAGATAATTAAAATATGAAATTCGTGGAAAATAATATTTAATTAAGTGTTTTTTATTATTAACTTGAAAATAATATGTTATAAAAGTAATTAATTAGTATACGTGTGATATTTATTATGTGTGGTTTTCTTCGCACAAAAAATCTCCCTGTTAATCGTAAAGATAAAATCATGTCGATTCTCACAAGAAATCTAGAGCGGAGCTAACCTTCGGTACACAGATTTTTGTTATATTTATGATTTTAAAATTATTAAAATATACATAAAATATTGATTTAGGACTCTCTACTTTAAAGAAGTAAAATTTAAAACTTACATATATGCTTAAAACTAGACAGAAGTGTCTATGCTAGCACGAGCCCAATATTTATTATTTTAAATTATGTGATATCGATAGAATTTAGGAAGTTAATTAAATTTAAATATGATTTTAGATATTTTAAGTTGTTAGTTACTTTTTGTTTGCACAAATTTAATGTGAAGATGTCCATAATTAAAAAAAATATTTTTCGTCATCGATCGTTGATTTCATACTCAAAGTAGGTACAAGATATTACCGACATCCAAAATAATAAAGCTATAACTAAAAAATAGTAATTTAAAACTAAAAAATATAGCTAAAACGGATTCCATAATTTCAGAAAAATTATACACTAATTAAGTTAAAATAGAACAAACGAAATAAAATTTTCAAATAAGAGAAGTACAAACAAATAAACAAAAAAATGTCTAAACATTGTATAAATAATATCGAAAAGCACGGGCACAAACACTTAAATAATTTTAAAAAATATTATTAATAAATTAAAAAAATGTGACATGGCATCCTATTAGGAGAGAGATAATGCTTTTTTTGTGTCAAGTATATTTTGAGGAAAATAGATAAAGTTGGGTGATATTGTAGTCCTAAAACAAACATAAGTGATATTACTAGGTAATTTCCCAAACATGGGTGACTATCTAGGGAAATTACTCCATTTTGTGGAGAGTTATTATACGATTAGCATAAAGAATGCAGTGTAGTAGTAGATATCAGTTATCGAGTTATCTTTGAAATGAAGCACACAAATCTATATATATTAATAAAGTTGAAAATGAATCCGCTGATGTGGCATGCCTCATTGGCCTCTATTACTATTTATTTATTTTCTCATAATTTTGAATTTTTTTCTTATTTTCTTTCTTCAAACCTTTAAAAAAATGAATTATTTCTGTCATTATTATTTGTATTTATTACATTATAAATTATAATGGGTCATTAAGTGGTCAGAATGAAATTGAAATAATGGGTCATTAAGCTGCAATATGCCCTTTCAATTTCATAACAATCTTTAAGTATTTCACTATTTAACGTCTGTTTATTCTATTGCATCTACAAATCAAAGAATTAATTGTTCTTCTTGAGTAGATATCTCGGTATGAGTAGTTAATGAGACAATATGGAGACTTTGAAGATAACACGGTAAGAACTAAAAGAAAAGAAAGTAATTTGTGTTTAATTCCTCAAAAATTATACATGAAAGTACATTCAGGGGCCAAATCTTTACTTTTTCCCCCCTTAATTCTTTTCGAAATTGCAATTTTTCTTACTTCTTCTCAATTTGATGCAATCATAATTATGTTTATGACTTTTTAGTTTTGCAGTTTCATATTGATGCAATCATAATTAAATTATCTATTATTTTTTCGTATTTGATGAACTTTCTTTAGAAAATTAAAAGAATTGTGAAAATTAAGACCATCTTCTGTTTTTTTTCTTTGTATAATTTATTCATCTATTGTTATGAGTTTTATTCAGTTATGGTATACTTAGAAAGGATGATTAAAGAAATAATATATTTATGTCTATCTAATTTATGTAGTGTTGAATGTATTCCTCCTTATTTAAAAATATTATTTGGTATTTTATATTGTAGAGTTAAAAATGAAGATATTGCAAAACTTTGTTAAAATGATTACATTAACTTTTTAAGTTGTTATGTTTTTTATGTTTATTATATTCATGTTTTAATTTGATTTGAAGTATAATATGAAAACTATTGAATGGTGATTGACTTGTCGAAGTGTATTTTTATTTTTATTTTTTAATGAATAAGATCATAGGAATAATATTACATTATTTTATTTTTTCATATGTTCTCTCTATGATTTCTTTTTATTTTGTAAATTATATAATAAATAATTATGTCAATTAACCAATCATTTATATTATTTAATGTAAAATTTAATGGTCTTTATATTTATCACTCCCATAACTTTTTATCCTCATAATTCCAAAAATAATTAATAGTCATATTCATGACAATATTTGATATTTCATATTATAGTGTTATAAATTGAGACAGCCTAAGACAGTAAAAATATCACATTATTGCCTTTTTAAGTTATGTTTCTGGTGCTTATTATATTCATATTTTTGGCTGATTTGAAGAACCAAAGGAAGGCTATTTGTATGGTGAACAACTTGTGGGGGTGGACGTCGTCACATCGAAATGAAATCGAATAATTATGTATTAATTTCATATTTTTTTGACTGTTTTTTTAATGATTAAGGTCATAAAAATGATGTAGCATTATTTATTTATTTCGTACGTTCTCTTTATGATTTATCTTTATTTTATATTTTATATGAATATTTTATTATCGTATGTTTGATATCTTATCGTCTTTTATAGCCGCGCGAAGCGGACAAATTCACTAGTTAAAGGTATAAATCATTTAAAAGCGGTAGAACCGTCAAAAGCATTATTTGATTGCGCATGATCAATATTTTATAACGTATTAAGATATCCACTAATCTGAAAAGTAAAACACGCAATTATATTGAAGGAAGTAACTTGGAGATTTAATGTAATAAACAGAATTGAACATATACCTTATGGAATTAATTGTGTTTTACCAATTAGATGGTAATGGGGTCCAACTGTAAGGTGGTTGGTTTGGTGTTAAATAGTTAGTTAGTAATGAGGATTAAAGTAGTTTACTGAAGAGGTAAAAGTTAATTTATTAATAATGAATAGGGTATTTATACAAGAGGGTGGATCCATAAGGATCAGTAAGGAAATCAATACAATCAATCTAAGATATAAGTGAGGATCTTTACTATTATGAATAAGTTAAAACTATGGAAACTAAATCTGTAAATAAGGAATATAAATAATATACAATCACTCTAAGATATATCTCTAATATGCCCGTGCAAGATGGTAGGTCGATCAGAGATGCCAATCTTGAAACGTAACAGCTCAAAAGATCCACTTGGAAGAGGTTTTGTGAGCATATCAGCTAGTTGGTCCTTTGAGGAAACATTAGAAACCCAAAGAATACCTTGCTGGACTAATTTACAGACAAAATGATAATCACGTTCAGTGTGCTTCATGCGAGAGTGGAACACAGGGTTAGCACAAACGTATGTAGCACCAAGATTATCGCAGTAGATGACCAGTGTCTTAGCGGGAGTAATAGACAACTCCTTGAGAAGATTACGCACCCAACAAAGTTCAACAGTGGTAGAGGCGATGGCCTTGTATTCTGCCTCCGTCAAAGAACGAGCCACAACTCGTTGTTTCTTAGAACTCCATGAGACTGGATTACAGCCAAGAAACACAACATAGGCTGTAGTAGATGAGCGATCATCATGATCACCAGCCCAATCAGAGTCAGAGTAGGCATGAAGTAAAATAGGAGATTCTTTCCGAAGATATAGACCACGGTCTGATGTCCTAGCTAGATAGCGCAAGACACGTTTTTCCATGGTCCAATGGGTTGTCGTGGGACAGCTTGTAAACTGAGACAACTTGTTGACTATAAAAGCAACATCTGGACGAGTAAATATCAAATACTACAAGCTTCCAACTACATTCCTGTACTGCGTTGAATCTTCAAGAGGAGAATCATCTTTAGAACCTGGACATGAACCACAAGCGATAGATGTCCTCACTGGTTTTGCATCTGCCATGTTGGTTCTGTCAAGTATATCACATATATATTTCTGTTGGTTAAGAAATAGACCAAGAGGTGAATGAATGACTTCAACTCCTAAAAACAAATTCAGATCACCAAGATCTTTTATGGAGAACTGAGTACCAAGCTGTTTGATAAATTCTTCAACATAGTGAGACTGATTGCCAATAATTATGAGATCGTCAATATAAACAACTAGATAGATGATAACACCAGATTTTGCATAGATGAAAAGACAATGATCACACTGAGAGTGATGAAAACCAAGAGACAGAAAATAGGCTTTTAGTTCATCATACCAGACGCGTGGAGCCTGCTTCAAGCTATAGATAGCCTTGTGTAATTGACAAATATGATTAGGAAACTTCTCATTGACAAATCCAGGTGGCTGAGACATGTAAACTTATGATAAATACCCATGTAAAAATGCATTATTGACATCTAATTGCCTAAGCGGCCAATTTTTAGAGACCGTGAGAGAAAGAACAATTCTCACTGTAGCATGTTTAACAACAGGTGAGTAGGTCTCAAAATAATCCACACCAGGTCGTTAAAGATAACCTTTAGCAACCAACCGAGCTTTATAACGTCCAATGCTACCATCTGAATTATATTTAACACGAAATACCCATTTGGAGCCCACCGGTTTGGAATGAGGGACATATGGCACAAGAGACCAAGTGCCTTGACTTTCCAATGCTGAAATCTCTACATTCATAGCACCATATCAATTTGGATTTTTTAAAGCTTGACGAACAGTCCGAGGTTCTATTGGCTTGGGTAGGGAAGAAGGTTGTTTTGGCTTAGTGGAGGTTTTGGTTGTTGGAGATAATTGGGATGGTTTGGTTAACGGTGAGACATGTGATATAGTGAGATTGGCAGAATCATGAACAATAGCACTTAGACACAACTTTTGAACGGGTTTATGAATGTTATTCTTTGACCGAGTAGTCATGGGATGAGAGGGTTAAATGGTTGAATTTTGATCTGACTCATTTATGTTATCAAGTAAGGAGGGTTCAGAAGAGGTAGAACTCACAGAAGATGATGAATGAGAAAGAGACATACCTGAGTGTTGACTGGATGAATTCCCAGTTCCGTTTGATGAATAAGCATTGTCAGGTGCTCTGCTGGAAGATATGGGACCAAGAGGCGGTGTAGTAGAGGCCATAGGAGAGGTGATAGATGAAGGTTGGTCACAAATAAGAGGAATAACAAAGTGGTTGGGAACCCAAGAGTCAACAATGTCATTTTGGGGTCTGCTTTCTATTGGTTCAAGAGACATATAAGGGAAAGAGTGTTCCACAAAATCAACATGACGAGATAAATAAGGCGAGAATTTACAGGATCATAACACTTATAAGCACTTTGATTTTGTGAATCGCCTAGGAATATGCAAGGAGTAGAGCGAAGATGTAATTTATTCTGATTGTAAGGATGCAACCATGGATAACATAAACAACCAAAGACACGAAGTATGTTGTAGTTTGCTAGAGTACCATATAATCTGAAATAAGGTGAATCTCCATCTATAGTTCGGGTGGGCAACCTATTGATTAAGTAGGCAACATTCATCAAGGCATAAGACCAGAACTTTAGAGGAAGATTGGCATTGTGTAATAATGTGATACCTGTCTCCATAACATGGCAATGAAGACACTCGGCAGTGGCATTGTGTTCAGGTGTGTAGGGAGGAGTGAGAAAATGGGATATCCCATGTTCTTCAAAGAATGAATGGAGATGAAGGAACTCCCCGCCATTGTCAGAATAAAAACATATGATGGGATTTTGAAATAATTTCTCCACAATTTGTTTGAATTTTGGAAACACAATTGAAACATCGGATTTTCTCTTTTGAGGAAATAGCCAGATATATTTCATATAGTGATCCACAAATATTAAATAATATTGAAAACCATCAATAGATACTTCCGGTGCAGCACCCCAAACATCTGAATAAATATATTCTAAAGGAGCAAAACTTTGTATTGATGAGTTATAAAAGGGATTCTTGTGCATTTTATTGCATTTACAAGAATTGCAAAAGAAATTTATTTCATTTGATTACACATGCTTATTCCAAAGCATTATTATTTTTAGGATCCGGATCTATTATTCATTCAATGGACACTATTGTTCTTTTCTAAAGACGACGAAATATTCAAAAGCTTCAAAATATGACGAAGAGTGGGAGTGGAGGCATGGCCGAGACGTTGATGCGAGTTGGGAGCAGTGGTGGTGGAAGTGGTGTTGACTTGAGCATTAGATATAGCTTGGAGAGTGGACTTAGAAGGCCATGGATACACACCGCCCTTAGGATTCCCTGCTACTAGTGGTGCCCTCGTACAATAATCCTTCACAACAAACGAGTAAGGTGAGAAGTCAACCGAAACATGATTATCGCTACACAATTTATAAGTAGAGATAAGATTCTTTTTCATATGAGGCACACATAAAACATTGCTTAAATTGAGAGGGGTAGAGGAAAAGGGTTAAAGAGTAGATCCTGTATGGGTAATCTTGTGAGATTTACCATCACCAACCATGACATTTTCACTGCCATCATATTCAGAGTGAAGAGAAAGGTTTTGTAAGTCTTGGGTAACATGGTGAGAGGCACAAGAATCGACAAGCCAATTTGGATCTGCATTGGTGGATTGTGCAGCAAAGTTAGATTTGGGCTGCTGATCGTTGGATCAGTTGAAGTTGCTTGAAGAACCATTGGGTCTAGTACTTGTGACAACATATAAAATGGAGAGTACTTTCCTGCATTGCTTCACGTGATGGCCAGGTTTGTCGCATAGTTGACAAGTGACCCTGGGTCGATTATTTTGACCACCAGAATGACCTCCTAATTAACCTCCATTTCCATTCCGATTGAAAGGAGGGAAATTACTTTGATTGGAGCGTGAGTTATTGGTACCTCGATTGGAATTTTGGTTGGTAGAGGCGGCAGGTTTAGCAGCAAGGTTCGCCATGATTGGCGCCACAGTTTGGGATGACCGACGAGTCAAATTGTAACGCCTCAGAAATTAGTAGGTTAAAATAGAGCCTAAAGGTGAGATTTAACGTCAAGGTACGTGTTAGACCCCGAAGTTAGAAGACCATCTAAGGTTTGATTGAGGGTTGCAAGGGCAAGGGCCAAGGCAAAAGGGGCAAAGCCTAAGCCAAAGGCCAAGGCTGCCCCAACCTTGGCAAAGCACTGCCCAAAGACCACAACCACCTTCACGAACAGTGGTCTTAACCACGGTTTGTGAAGGGGATCGTGAAGACCCCTTAGGTTTATGGAAGGCAATGCTTTGAAGCCTAGCTACTGCCTAGGGACCACGACCTTCACCACGACTAGTCGTCTTGACCACGAATTGTGGGAGGTATCGTGGTCATGCCTTAAAATTTTAGAGGCCAAGACCCCAAGCCTTAGCCACTTCCTAAGGACCACGGCTCGTAAGGTCCTCTCGTGGTGCCTGGGAGTGGGCTGCCTTAGGAGGGTCATTTTTGTAAATTCCTTTTTAATTAGTTATTTTATGAGGTCGATTTATATTGTCTTATTTCACATATATAAATGATTTTAAGTCATTAAACACCCCATTTACTTCATTATTCCCAAAAACCCAAATCAAAACCAAAAGTTCATCTTTTCCAATATTTCTCTCTTTAGAAGTTCCCAAAGAAGAAGAAGAAGAATTGGAGGCTAGGGCTTGAAGAACCAAGGTCTTTCTTCTCAAATTTAGGGGAAAACTCCATGAAGGTATGATGGCTTTTCATCTATGGGTAGATTTCACCCATAGAGTCCCTTCAAAACTTGATTTCAAAGCTTCCAAATTCCCCCAAAACCTAGGGTTTCAATCTAAGTCATGGGTTCTCTTTCAAAATGTTTTCAATGGTTTATTTATAATGGATTATGATTGAATTGATGTTTAATTGTTGATTTATGATGAAAATACCCCAAGAACCCTTGAATTCCCTATATTACTAAATTGTGACTTCATGATGTGGGTTGATTGATTATGGAAGCATGTGAATAGAATATGTCTATATTGATTTAGTTTATTGAATTCTGTCATTATTCATGCCTAAATTGTAGTAATTCTAGGTGTGTTATGATGAGTCCACAAATTGGACTCATATACGGCCATATTTTAATGGAAATCGTGTCCTCAAATGCTTATTTTATCTCAATATCTGATAAAAACCCTTAAGTTTTAGGTATTTGAAGTTTACAGGAAAGCATGGAAACTACGTCGCAAAAAAGGAGTGAAAGGAATGAAAAGAACGAAGAAATGAAGGCCTGAGGATCGCCGAGTTCTCTTGGCGAGTCGCCGAAGGGTCTTACTTCAGCTTTTGTTCTAGTGGGCTGAGCCTTGAAGGAAAGGATCAAGTCGGCGGAAAAAGGGAGTAGTCGGCGCATCATCGAGAAGTTTCGCGAAGTAGTACCATGTCACCAAATGACCCAGTGGACGACGATGCTGAAGGCTGGTGCAAGACGGCGATGAACTACACCAAAGGGCAAATCACCGAGTTGATCGGTGATTGCAACTAATGACGCCGAACGATCCGCTGCTGCACAAATCTGTGAAAACTATGAATAGTAGTTAGAGTTTCAGTTTTAAGTGTCGAACAATTGTTATAATTTTCATATAGAATAGTACTTTTTGATATTTTTGCTCTAAGTTTGAGAGGGTTTTGAAGACTTGAAGATCCAAAGGGTTTCATCTTCAAGATTTGGATTTGGGTCTCTTGTATTCTTCAATTTTGGCTTGTATCAAGACTTAAATCTTCTTACCCAGTTGAATGCAAGTTCAACTCGAGAGAGTGAACCCTACTACTAAATTGATGGCCGGTGTGAGTGGGCCGACATGAGGTTCAACTCGAGAGAGTGAACCCTAGTACCATGTCCAGACACTCAGCTCGAGAGAGTGAGTGGGTTAAGGTGCAGGCTGGACTTCATACGGCAAGTGGGTGTCTGAGAGGAGCGCACTTGAAACGGGGTAAGTTGCTCGAGAGAGAGCTTATCCCCCTTAAAGTTTAGCCTAGTCACAATTATTCTATGAATCTTCTATCGAAAACATGTACCCAATAATCTAGCTTAACCCGTATTCCCGTCACATCCGAAGGATCCCCTCTCATTTCTTAGAAACCCTTGTGTATTTTGCTATTTTTTACTTACTAGTGAAAAAACCCCATTGTTAATTGACATTTTTGTGTCCCCCTTTAATTGACAATGTTTTTAGCTACGACTAGTTAGAAGTAAATTTTATTCTTCTATTAATTCTCAAAATCACTCTCTTGGGAACGATCCCAACCCTTTGTTGGGTTACTAAACTATTGTACGATCGTAGACACTTGCATCGAAAGTTGTTTCTTGATTACGCAAACATCAAAATGGCGCCGCTGCCGGGGAGTGGTGTTATTTGAGAATTTTTAGATTAGTAGAATTATTGTTCTTCTTAGTTGTAGTCTACTTACCTAATTTTTAGTTTTGTTTTGTTTGTTGTGTGAATATTTCAGAAAGCATGAGTGTTAATGGTAGCAATGATAGCCAGTTAGGCCACCAAGATGACATCGGAAATCTCAATGATGTCTAAGAGCCCAACATCAATGGGCCCCATCTCATGGGAGGTGTTGGAGCCACCGTTTACCCCCAGCCGAGGGAAATGCAGTGTTCCACATAACGAGCACCATGTTACAACTCTTGCAACTAAAGGGACTTTTCAGCGGACAGGCTCATGAGGATCCTCACGAGCATCTTCGAAACTTCGTAGATGTGTGCGAACCATTTTCTTTCAAAAACATCTCTTAGGAGTCGGTCCGGTTGAGGTTATTCCCTTTCTCGTTGATGGGAAAGGTGTGCAAGTGGCTAACCGAGCTACCACGTGAATCCATCACTTCTTATGTGGAGTTGGTAGCCGCATTTCAAGTGCGATTTTTCCCTCCCTCGAAGATGATGTCACTGCGGGATAGCATCCAGAGCTTTAAACGTCTTGAAGGAGAGCCTCTGCACGAAACTTGGCTAAGGTTCAAAAAGTTGGTGCTGCAATGCCCAATCCACAGTTTACTGGACAACGTGCTACTTCAATACTTTTACTGGAGTTTGGATTCGGTAAGCAAAGGTGTCACTGACCAACTCTCACCTGGAGGCTTAATGCAACAGCCATATGCAGTAGTAGCCCAACTATTAGATGGCATGACAACCATCAACAGAGCGTGGTACACTCGCGAGGATCAAGTATCCCCTCTCACATTCAAGCTATCTAAGGAGCAGATTGACAAAGACAATGAAAGAGACCAAAACATGGCCAAAATCATGACACTACTTGACATTCTATCCAAAAATGTTATGGGGTCTGGTGCCCGTAGTGTCAATGCTGTGGGGGTCGGGTGTGCAAATCCTGAAGAGATGAAATTTGAAGCCCTATATAATGAGGAGGTAAATTTTCTAGCAAATCAAGGTGGGGGCTATCGTTCAAACTACCCAAGGCAGGGTGGTAACCAAGGCTGGGCTAGAGATGAAGGCAGGAAAGATAGAGATCGTGAATAGAGAGACCTAAATCCAAACTGGAAAGATGGGGAGAAGGATAGATATGTGTCTCCCTATGAGTGCCAAAAATTCAGAAGGTGGTAGGTCTGAGGATATGCTCTTACGTATCCTCAACAAAGTTGAAGGGTCAGACAAAATGCTGAAAGGCATGAAAGAAGATGTTTCTACCCTTAGCCAGACCGTCACCTCCCATTTAGTTTCAATTAAGTAGTTAGAGACCCAAATGAGTCATATCTCGTCTCACCTCAATCCAAGACATCAATGGGGTTTGCCTAGTGACACTATGGTCAACCCCAAAAATGAGGTTTGAAGGTGAACTTGCGTTGTGCCACGACGTTAACTAAGGCGCTGTTTGGGAGGCAACCCAAAACCCTTTTAATGCTTTAAGTTTGTTATAAAAATAATGCTGTTGATTGCACAGGTGGAACTGTGAAGATTGAATAAGAAGCACAAATTGGTAAACTAAAGGCCTAGTCCGTGCGTCGCCGATTCTGACCCAGACCGCCATTAGGCCCAAAACCAATTCATATTGCGGTCTGTAAAACTCGGTCGGATCAAGAAGCTATTAGCAATTCGCCAACCATATCGATGATTGCGATGAATACCGCCGGTTGGACCCTCACGATGACTGAAGGTTCTGTAAAACTCGGTGCCTCGCCAGAAGGTTCGGCGATCGAAACTAATATCGCCGAATGGACAAAAAACTGGACGGTCTTTCAGCCAAAGGTTTAAAAATCATTCAACTTCATTTCCTTCCCTCACTTTTTCACCTTCCTAAACTCACACCTGTACTCTAGTTTTCTATTACTTGTATTCTCAGAGTATTTTGGTTGATTGATTTGTGCTTGGAGTCGGATTACAGCGCGTCCTAGCATCTCAATAACTATTTGATCAGCACAAAAGGTTAGTGTCCTGAACCCCATAACTATCTTGTCAAAATTGTACTCATTTGCAAATGTGTGATCTTGTCGAAATCTGCTGAACCTCCCTGATTGGGTTTAATTGTTTGTGTCGATTTTTCTTTGATAACTCCGACTTTATTGCCTAAACTATGAAATCTTGTTCTCTAATGCATCGAGTGGAGTTAATGTGTGATGAGTGGTGTTTGTATGTTATGGGTCCTAGTCGAATTTGTGCTTAAATTGCATTTTTGGGGGTTTCGGGGTTGATTTTGAGAAGTTAGGTCAAAAGTAGACACGTTGGGTCATTCGACGAGCTGTGACGAGCACGCCGAACTATTCCGCGGTTCACCTAATTACCCTATCTCGCTTTATTATCATGCTTTATTTGTTGTGGCGTCTGTAACTTTCGGTGAGAAGTATGAGGTCGCAAAGAGCACTCGACGACTCGCCAAAAGTCTTCTTATTCACCCTTTGTCAACACCCCTAACTCCTTCTGCACTGTGACCTTTGGTGGATTGTCTGTGGCTCACCGAATGGACTATCTAGCCTTTTTGTAGCTAAATGTGTTTGTTTTAGTTGTCAAATATGTTCTAACATTATCTCAAGACTTTGCATACATGGCCAGACAAAAAGTTGCAAGAAGAAACATGCCACCCAGACACTTAAGAGCACAAAAGTTCAGAAGAACTGCAAGGAGCGAGAACAAGACAACTAGTTCGAGGAGGAGGATGCCCATCAACCCTAATGTCCCTTTGTGAGCTCGAGGGTTCAGTAATGCGATACACGCCTTTGCGACAGCTCACGAGTTGGACAATATGATCGAGGCTAATATCACTGCAGAAGCTAAAGTAGAGAGAAAAGAAAAAGAGAACCAGAAGCATAATGACAACACTCCAGGCACTGATGCCCAGACAGATGGAGCGACTGCTTAGACATGATCCCTTCTTTACCTCCCTCTCTGTCTTTCTTCAATTGTCATTTTGGATATTTTTTCATATGCATTTGAGGACAAATTCTTTTTAATTGTGGTGGGGTGAATCCCATACCTTTTGTGTTGATAAGTTGTGTGTTGTGTATATTTGGGCTTAAATTATGTTAAATACTGCTTTCTGTGGATGTTTGAGATTAGCTCCTTTTATTTTAAATTGCGAAATGATTTTGACCCTTCCGAAAGTTTTTTGAATTTTTCGCACATTTTCACCACCCTTTATATGCTCTTGAATGTGGCTGTTCTTTTGCAAAAAATTTAGTCTCGATTCCAATCAATACCGATGACTTAAATAGTGCTCTCAATTGAACGAACATGAATGCGCGGCTAGGATGAGGCCAAATGAAGTTGCATAGACAATATGTGAACTCTTTGCATCTCGTTATGACTAGCCTAGCATCAAATTGAGTCTCTTGTGACGATCATTGCACACTAGAAAAAGTGTGGAGTCTTGTTTGACTTATAGTGTCGATGCCTAGTGTGATGAGCTTACCGGTGAACTATGCATGATAGATCATAGAATTTGCCCCGTTGGTCCGGTCAACTGAGTGATGCTATCTCTTGATATGATCTTAGACAACTTCTACGAGTGTGAGCCAATTTGACATATACCTCTTTTGTGACTTATCCTGTGAGTGTGTGAACCACTTTTGAACACCCCTTGAGCTTTCCAAAACTTGATAAAAGCAATGACCTTTCTTTATCCATCACCCATAATCCTCATGAAGTTGTGGTTAGTTGAATAGCCAACTTAGATAAAAAATCTAAGTTGGGGGTGTGTTGAAAAGATAGAGGTAAGTCAAGAAGTGCAATGAAAGTTTCTTCTTACTCATGGTTTTGAGAAAAATGGAACCCATCCATATAAAAAAAAAAGAGAAAAGAAAAAGAAAAAGAATGAAAAAGAAAGTTGTGGAATAAAGTATAAAAGAAATGGGGTTTCCAAACAATTCATGGGAAGCGAGTAATAGGATGACCTATGATACACTAATGAAAATGACGAAGGAAAAAGGAAAGGAAGTGTTGAGAGCACCACATTTGATGAGGATGAAAGCCACTGAGCCTAAATGACCATACCTTTGCACTCAGCCCCATTACAAGCCTTGAAAAGACCTTTTTGATCTTGAGTGAGCTGAAACAAATGTTGATTGGAAAATACGGGCAAACCTATGGGTGAAGTTATGCATTATTGTCTTTTTTGTGAGTGTGAGCGTTGCATCTGATTTCGAAGCTTTAAACTGTGAAACTATTGTGTGAAGATGGAATCATTCTTTGTGTGAGGGGATTTGAATACTATAGTTGAGCTTGAACTTGCATTTGAAGTAAGTATTGTGAGCATGAGATTCGTTGATATTGGAGAGTCACAACTTGAATCTTTGAGTGCACATTTGATCATTCCATAAGTAAATTGAGTCTTGTTGTGTGCATTCATAATTGAGTCTCGTGTAGCACTGTTCGAGACACCCTTTTTGAACGACTCAACTTGAGTTTGCTTGAGGACAAGCAAAAGTTTAAGTTGGGGTGTTGATGAGTCCACAAATTGGACCCATCTAGGGCCATATTTTAATGGAAATAGTGTCCTCAATTGCTTATTTTATCTCAATATCTGATAAAAACCCTTAAGTTTCAGGTATTTGAAGTTTGTAGGAAAGCATGGCTACTACGTTGCAAAAAGGCTGAAAAGAACGAAGAAATGAAGGCCTGAGGATCGCAGAGTCCACTTGGCGAGTCGCCGAATGGTCTTACTTTGGCTTTTGTTCCAATGGGCTGAGCCTTGAAGGATTGGTGGAAAAAGGGAGTAGTCGGCGCATCACCGAGAAGTTCCACAAAGCAATACCATGTCGCCCAATGACCCAGAGCACGACGATGCTGAAGGCTGGTGCAAGACGACGATGAACGACACCAAAGGGGAATCGTCGAGTTGATCGGCGATTGCGACTAAGGACGCCGAACGATCCGCTGTAGCACAAATCCATGAAAACTATAAATACTTGTTAGAGTTTTAGTTTTAAGTGTCGAACAATTGTTAAAATTTTCATATAGAATAGTACTTTTTGATATTTTTGCTCTAAGTTTGAGAGGGTTTTGAAGTCTTGAAGATCCAAAGGGTTTCATCTTTAAGATTTGGATTTGGGTCTCTTGGATTCTTCAATTTTGGCCTGTATCAAGACTTAATTCTTCTTACCCAGTTGAATGTAAGCTCAATTTGGTATAAATTTCTATCTCTTATACATGTGTGGCTAAAAACCCTAATTATTGGGGTGTGATTTAACGAATATGGGTTAAGATAATTATTGGGTCTTGCTTGCTAATAGTTTAATCGTAGTTTAATTGTGATTTCGTTTAGTAGGTGTGGATGAATTTAATGAATTTGTAGTTGCAAATATAAGTTTATTTATGTGTTATAGACTTGCTTGAGAGAGGTCGTAAAACTAAAACTACTAAATTGATGGCCGGTGCGAGTGGGTCGACATGAGGTTCAACTTGAGAGAGTGAACCCTAGTCCCATGTCCACATATTCAGCCCGAGAGAGTGAGTGGGTTAAGGTGTATGATGGTCCTCATGCAACAAGAGGTTGTTTGAGAGGTACACACTTGAAATGGGGTAAGTTGCTCGAGAGAGAGCTTATCCTCCTTAAAGTTTAGCCTAGTCACAATTATTCTATGAATCTTCTATCGAAAGCATGTACCCAATAATCTAGCTTAACCCGTATTCCCGTCACATCCGATGGATCCCCTCTCATTGCTTAGAAACTCTTGTTTATTATGCTGTTTTTTACTTACTGGTGACAAAACCCCATTGTTAATGGACACTTTTGTGTTCCCCTTTAATTTACAATGTTTTTAGCCACGACTAGTTAGAAATAAATTTTATTTTTCTATTAATTCTCAAAACCACTCTCTTGGGAATGATCCCAACCCATGGTTGGGTTACTAAACTACTGTACGATCGTAGTAACTTGTATCGGAAGTTGTGTCTTGATTACGCAAACATTATGTTGGTGAATTGTGATTCATGGCCTTGAAGGGCAAATTATGAAGATTGATGTATAATCAAGATGATATGTATATGTTTTGTGATTTCAATGAAAGTAATGTGATTATGACTACAATGCAATTGTGTTATTATTGAAAGATTATTCTCAATTATACACTTGTCAATGATGATGATATAATGTGAAGGGTTTCTTCAATGTAATAATACATCTTGAATTGGTAGGCTTTGGGCATCCTCTTCTTGTGTAACTAATGTATGTTGACTTAATGAACATTGAATCGGTAGACCTAATGGTGGTAGCCCTTTCATAAATGATTAATGAAGTATTCTAGGCTTTGTCTTGAATTGGTAGACCTAATGGTGGTAGCCCTTGCATAATGAGTCTATGAACTACTATAATGATGTATCTTAGATCGGTAGGCTAATGGCACCTTTCCATGAATGACAATGATGAACCTTGAATTGGTAGGCTTATGGCACCCTTTCATGAAGATTCAATGAGCTATCCTAATAATGTACCTTGAATTGGTAGGCTTATGGCACCCTTTCATGTGTTAAATAATGTACCTTGAATCGGTAAGCTTATGGCACCCTTTCATGTGTACTAATGTTAAAGTAATGAACTACTTTATTGGAATGTAAGCTTAGCACCGAGTGGATATGGTAAGATGGAAGCTCTCCCCATGTTAGGCCGGGTTTTAATGAACATATTCCTCATCCCATAACTATGTGCCCTCATAGGTTATTAGCTAGTGGATCCACCTAAGCTTAAGTATTACCGGTTCTACCTTAGGCAAGTAGACCAACTCTTTTCGGTGTGGGACATGACACCGGATTCCATGTTAAGCTCACATGGTCTATGTCGGTTAGGGCTTATTCCCATCATGTAAGTTACGTGCTATGGTTACTCAAGAGGTTCTATGAAGTGTGGGTAATTGTATGGGATGCCATTCATGCATTGCACGAGTAGGCTTTGAGAGGGCTATGGTGTGTTTCTCTAATGTCTTAATGTCTAATGAAATGAACGTGCTCATAATGATGCTAATGAAAATGTTGACTTAAAGGCTTAATGTGAAGAAGAATGCTTAACTTGGAAATGTTATTATGATTTACTTTCCTTGTCATGACTTATTAAATGTGAATGTTCCTTATTTATGATTATTGACTAAAGATGAGAATGAAGAATGGTAAGTTCATCTATGGTGGCCTCAAAGTGGTACTTAGTAAGAATGGTAGTATGGGATGCCATTCCTACATTGCACAAGTATAGCTTAGAGTTACTTAAGATGATGGTTCTAATGTGTTGTGATGACTTACATGTTGAATATGATTGCATCTTATGCCTTTTATACTAAAGTTCATGATGTTTCTCAAAATTGCCATAAAGCATGGTTTTCAACCAAAATGTCCTTTTTAGCATGATTTTTGCATGGCTATCATACTTAGTATATTTTTGTGTGTAACCTATATTTCTTCTATTTTTCTACAAAGTGTAGGTTTCGGATCTTAAAGTGGCTTCTAGTGTTCAAAGCTTGGATTGATTCTCTCCAAAGCTAGTTGGTGAGTCCTCATGGTTCGAGGATGAGAGCTGTTATTTCTAGTTTCTTTTTATGTCATTTTATGTTTCGGACTATGTTGAAGGGCTGTGACCCAATCTTTGATTCTAAAGTTGTATTAGATGGCCATGTGAGGCAAAGTTAGACTTCCACTGTTTTAAATAAAGTTTTCGATCGTATGGATTAAAAGATTTTAAATTTCGTACCATGTTGTTATGTTTTATTTTATGAAATGCTATGAGGCCTGTATGAGGGTTTTTGGAGTCTTGTACGCCGTGTCATGTCCTGGGTGTAGGCTCGGGTCTTGACAAACATGGTATCAGAGCATAAGATGTTGAGATGGATTTTAGGATGTTGTCTCACAAGCCACGTCTAGTAAAGTCTTGTTCATAGTGTGAATCGCGCCACATTTATGAATGAGAGGCTATAAGACGTTAGGAAAACTTCACGTCTTTTATTACTCCAAGTCGTGCCATAGAGTTTAACTCTATAAGATCTCTCTCCTACTCCTTATCCGATGGTCTTCAAGATGCGACTACTCGAAGGGGTAATGCTACAAGGATCGAGGGAGAAAAGGTTAGTGGTGATGCCAATTGTGGCAATGTGACTAGATAGGACTTGATATGGTAGATTTAGATGAAATCCTTTGGTATAGATGGGTTGCTTTATGGTTATGTGTGTTGTTGGTAGAAAGTCATAATGAGTTTTAAGGTATGTTGAAAGATTTGATGAATAAGGTGTTTTAGAAAAGCCTTGATGTGTTAAGATAGTAGACTTCTCTATGAAGGGTAAAAGTGTAATTCACCTTGGTTTAGAATCTTCTTGTGTGATGGGTGTGAAGGCTTAGTGATGACTTGCTCCAACCTTAGAATTGAAAGATGTGATGCTTAAAAGAGTTTGTATAGGCTTGCTCCCAAGGGGGAGATAATGTGCTTAGATAGCAAGGTCGTTGAGTATCCTTGATGTTCATGAGTTAGGTTTGCTTGAAATTCTCACCTTAAGAGGTGTAGTGAGTTTGGGAAGTTTAGACCCGGTTTGGTATACTCATATGAGACCTTGAGTGATGTTGGTAAGGTTGTTTGTGAGCAATAGTTGCTTAATGAGAACCTCCCTAGTTTAGAAGTACCGGTTGGGATCTTAGACTGGCAAGTTAAGAAATAGAAGAGTAAGGAAGTTGTTTCCATGAAAAGGTTAAGGGTGCTACTTGGGAGGCCAAGGGCCAATGAGAAATCCCGATATCCTCATTCTCTTCCTTCTATTCCTATTCAAGCTTAAGACAAAGAGTTCCTTGTGGCTTGTTTAATGTTTTGGAGTCATGTATGATTATGTGTTTCCACGGTCTCCTTATGTTATGCATGTTCTTGATGAATTCATGTTTAATGAGAAATTAAGTTTTCATGATTGTTATTCCTCATGTTGATGTGCATTTAGTATGAGTTGCTTATATGCTTCATGAGATGAATTGTTGAACATACTTAAATGTGCTTTTGAGAATAATTGCATAATTGGCTTCATGATGTTATGATGAACATGATTTGAGTTGGAGAAGGTAATTCCTCCAATGAAATGAGAAATGTTAAAGTTTTCATGCATAATGGGTTGGTCGATGTAGTTCCTACTTCCTTGAGTTGCATTGAGTATATTGAGATGGAGTTGATGTTTCCTCCTTGTTTTGTGCATTTGTTATGATGTTTCATGCATGAATGACTGCTAGTCTTGAGTCTTTAATTCCGTAAGGTGTTTAAAGTGTCATTCAAGGACGAATGTTCCCAAGGGGGAGATAATGTAACGCCTCGGAAATTAGTAGGTTAAACTAGAGCCTAAACGTGAGAGTTAACATCAAGGTACGTGTTAGACCCCATAGTTAGAAGACCATCTAAGGTTTGATTGAGGGTTGCAAGGGCAAGGGCCAAGGCAAAAGGGGTAAAGCCTAAGCCAAAGGCCAAGGCTGCCCCAACCTTGGCCAAGCACTGACCAAAGACCACAACCACCTTCACGACCAGTGGTATTGACCACAGTTCGTGAAGGGGCTCGTGAACACCCTTTAGGCTTGTGGAAGGCAAGGCATTGAAGCCTAGCAACTGCCTAGGGACCACGACCTTCACCACAACCTTCACCATGACCAGTTGTCTTGACTACGAATTGTGAGAGGTCTCGTGGTCATGCTTTCAAATTTTAAAGGCCAAGACCCCAAGACCCCAAGCCTTAGCCACTGCCCAAGGACCATGGGAAGGACCACGGCTCGTGGTCTTGACCACAGCTCGTGAGGTCCTATCGTGGTGCCTGGGAGTGGGTTGCCTTAGGAGGGTTGTTTTTGTAAATTCCTTTTTAATTAGTTATCTTATGAGGTCGATTTATATTGTCTTATTTCACATATATAAATGATTTTAAGTCATTAAACACCCCATTTACTTCATTATTCCCAAAAACCCAAATCAAAACCAAAAGTTCATCTTCTTCAATATTTCTGTCTCTAGAAGTTCCCAAAGAAAAAGAAGAAGAATTGGAGGCTAGGGCTTGAAGAACCAAGGTATTTCTTCTCAAATTTAGGGGCAAAACCCATTAAGGTATGGTGGCTTTTCATCTATGGGTAGCTTTCACCCATAGAGTCCTTTCAAATCTTGATTTCAAAGATTCCAAATTTCCCCAAATCCTAGGGTTTCAATCTAAATCATAGGTTTTCTTTCAAAAAGTTTTAAATGGTTTATTTATGATGGATTATGATTGAATTGATGCTTAATTGTTGATTTATGATGAAAATCCCCCAAGAACCCATGAATTCCCTATATTACTAAATTGTGACTTCATGATGTGGGTTGATTGATTATGGAAGCATGTGAATAGAATATGTCTATATTGATTTAGTTTATTGAATTATGTCATTGTTCATGCCTAAATTTTAGTAATTCTAGGTGTGTTGGTTAATTGTGATTCATGGCCTTGAAGGGCAAAGTATGAAGATTGATGTATAATTGTGATGCTATGTATATGCTTTGTGATTTTAATGAAAGTAATGTGATCATGACTACAATGCAATTGTGTTATTAATAATATGTCTTTAGTATACTTTTATTTGTCGTCTGATTTATCAACAATATAATTTGGAATTGTAAGCTTCCGCATGACGCCTTAAACACATTCGAACCTAACAGAACCGACATGTTTTTTAGGATGTTGACTGTAAAAGTAGACTATAAATAAAAGCATGATTGTAGTATTGCATGAAATTGATGCCCCTTCAAATTTTTTGTGTTTGTGGTAGATCTGTGTGATTGATAAGCCAATTATGTAGGATCTTTGTATGACATGATTGGAATTGATAAGATAAAATGACTTATGTTGAAGCATGAACACGATACACTAATAATTTAATAGTGAAATGATGTGCCGTGTGTGTGTGATTAGTACAATATATGCAAATCTTGAACTTGTTCCATTAGTCTTGCTAGAATGATTTAACTGTTAATTAGAAAAAGCTCATAGGTCATTGTTTAAATTGAGTCCACTAAAGCCTAAAAAAACTGACCAAATAAAAAATGCTCCCTTCGCTCCTAATTGGTGAGCCTGAATTAGACTATTCATTCGGTTTACCCAATCTAGCTTCCCCATAATAATTGTTAGCCTTTGTTTTGGCCCAAGTCCCTCCTTGGACATCATGTACCTCAACACAGGCTAGAAGCCTAAGTTGAGGGTGGTCACTATAGAGGAAGATAAGAAAAGAAAGGGGTATGAAAAAAATTGTGTATTGAGAAAAGAGAAAAATATTAAGATGGTATGGTAGAATAAAGTAAATAAAAAGATAAAAGAAAGGAAAGCTGAAGGAAAAATTGAAACGAAAAAGAAAAGCAAGTCAACGCCACACCCGAGCTTAAATGAAAAGATGAGGAGAACAAAAAATTAAAGTGAAACATGGATGACTTGTAAAAGGGGAAAATAGCCAATTAATGTCAAGAAGTGCAATAAATTGACTTAAAAATTAAATACACCACACAAGACCATGAGCCTACATTAGAAGCTAAGAAATTCCTGTAGTGATCCTAATTTAACAATTTGAGAATCTAACTGTAGAAAATAGGGGCAAGCCTATGGTGTTGTGGATGTACTGCATTCAATTAAGCTGTGAGAGTATATTGATTCCCTTAAATTGAACTATATATCACTAAGTAAGTGAACAAAGGGATTTCTTTGCGGTGAGGACAAAAGTTACATTGTTGAAGAGTTGATATCTTGGTGATTGTTATAT
>JAJOOR010000858.1:0-49509 GCA_036250505.1 Solanum acaule | reverse complement strand
TAAAACCATAGTGTTTCATCAATTCATGCATAGAAGATCATAATTCAATCATTTAAATCAATAATGAAAAGAACCCATGACAATTGAAGAAAATGCTAACTCAATTCGGGAATTTTACCTTTTGAAATAGAGGAATTTGGGAACTCCATGGATAGAAGGAATCCATGGATGAAAACTATCATGCCTTAGCCTTGAATGGAGAAATTGAGACCTTAGCTTGAAACCCTAGGTGAATCCTTCTTCTTCTTCTTCTTCAAGTTCTAGAGAGAGAATTATTTGAGAGGAGATTTGGTTTTCTTTTGTGAATTTGGAAGAATGAAGTGAATGGGTTAATTTGGGGGTTGAAAATACTTATATAGGGGTCTTAGTGAAGGGTAAAACGACGTAGTATAGGAACTAATTAATTAGGAAAAGACCCAACTACCCCTGAACTTAACTGTCAGCTGTGACCCACGAGACCCCACGACGGACCGTGGTCAGGATGATGGACCATCCTGCACGGCCGTCGATGGAGGTCAGAAACTTCCACCTGAGGGTCTTGGACCACGGGCCTCAACCACGGACCGTGGCTCCACCAACGGTCCGTTAGTCTGGCCGTGGTTCTAACCTTTTTCTGGGTAGTGCCAGTGTGTCAACCACGGACCACACCCACGGTCCGTGGTCCCATCCATGGGTCGTGGGTGGCTAGCGTGGGTTGACACCTGCAACTTCTGGAAATGGGTAGATTTCCTTTTTTCGGATACGGGGTGTTACAACAATCTACATTAATAATGATTTATATACTGAGCAAAGCTATAGTTCAATGTGATATACTTGAATTCCTTTGTGTGAGTGAGTGAAATTGCATGATATATAATCCTGTGATATGATATTCATAATTGTAAGTGAGATTATTATCTCTTGTGTGAGTGGTCGTTCTTCAAGTGAATGTTGAGGTCTTTATTTCAGTTGAGTTACATGAATGCAATAAATTCATGTAAATCCTTAGGAAAACCTTGAAGGTTGATGTCATAGACTTGAGATATTTTTAAGTTGTACTTAAATGAAATATTGTCCTTTGAAAAGTTGATTGAAAATGAGAATGATTTTGAAAGAAGAAAGCCTTTGCCTTTCTCTTGATGGTGGAATCAATTGTAAGTTATGTTTGTAAATAGAGTGTTTTATTTTGAGTCTTCTATTTTTAATGTTTTTGTGTCTTAGTGGATACTTATGCATACCATATCGCATGTATGGCTGAGTGTCTATGAGTACAAATATAGTTCAAATTTGGAAGTTTGATGAGTTGTTATTTTACCAACTTATTAAACTTTATTCATGAATTATTTCTATGCTTTAATGCTAATGGAGGAGATTTTAGGCCCTAGTTCTCTCATGTGCATACATTTCTGACAAAATGAAAATTGAAGGATTTGGAACGAAAATTCACTGAACACACCGGCAAGGAACCGACATCCAGGAGGAGAAGATCGACGTTCTGCTGACTGGAAAGGGAGAAACGGTCTTAAGCATTGACGTTGAACAATAAGGCATGACATTCAACCGATCCAAGCGTAGGTTCAACTATGAGGAGACGCACTGAAGCGGCGTTGCAACCAATGGTGGATGTTGTGTATTGGCGTTCCGCCGATGCAACGAAAGTGAAATACAAAAGTTCGGAGGCAAACTCGAATTTCATGGTGAAAGTGTTTCCTTTTGGAAGGTTCTAAGGAAAGAATGATAATATGCGTAATTATGTACTTTTACCATCTATTTTATTGTAGTAGAAAATAGACATTATAGAAGTTCTTACTTGCCCAAGAAGATAACTCAAATTTGTACATCTTCAAGCTTGGATTCGACTTTGGTTACTAATTATGCGTGAAATTGAGTTTTTCTTTATGAGTATAATCTTTATTTCTCCATTTATGAGTAGCTAAACTTCTAGCTAGGGGTGTGTGTGCAAGATGTGGGTGTAAAATTTAATAAGTAGCCATGTTTTTCAATTTTTCCATTTTTGGTTGGCTTAAATGTTTTCTAAATCAACTTATTTTCCTCAAATTTAAGAAAAATGACTTCTCTTCAAAAATTAAGGAAAACATTTTCCAAAACTCTACTTCATCCTTCAATCTTTTTTTCTTACCTTATCTCGTATCCCGCACCCGACATTTCTCATCCCAAAAAAAAAGTTATTTTTTAAAATTTTCTTATTATTTATATTTCAAATATTTTTACCCCTAAGCCCAAACCAGCCCCCTTCCCCAAAACAAAAAAAAAAACATAAAAAGTTAAACCCCGCACCCACCCACCCAAGCCAACTTCCGTCAAAAAATAAAATTGTTTTTGAAAAATATTTCAAAAATTTAAAAGTTTTCATTTTTATGCCACCCCAACCCCTACCCCTCAGCCGCATTCCCCTCCCCTGTCAAAAAAAACATGAAAAAAATGTTTCAACTTTTAAAATTTTTGAATTTAACGCCACTCCTACCCCTACCCAGCCATCCCCCAACTATCACCCTCGTCACAAAAAATAAAAATAAAATTGAAAAATAATTCAAATTTTTAAAATTTTATTTTTTACGCCACCGGGTCAAAAATGATTTTTTTTCTAAAAAGTATTTGCTAGTCTCAAGCCAAAAATAAAAAATATTTTCTAAAAATATTTTTCATTCACCAACCAAACATTTTCAGAAAATATTTTCTACTAACTAACCAAACATGAAAAAATAAGTTAAATTCCACTTGTTTACTAGGAAAACATTTTCCTTCATACCAAACACACCCTAAATAGCTCTACACTCAATTGTTATGCATAGATTTGTTGTTGTCTTGAAGTTTTAATTAAAAATCAATGGTTGCAAACAATGATTAAACTCTCTAACACTATTTTGACTTGAGAAAGCAAAATATAGTTGGGTAAGACTTCATTAGTGAGGACTTGAGAAATTTGTCATACGTTTAAAGCTAGAGATTGCCTAATCTGATTTTATTTCTCATTGAAGGGTAGAGCTAAAGACCAAATGCTATCTATGTATTGACTAATTTGAAATTGACTAATCATTGCCTATTTTGTTGAAACCTCATTATAATGCATACACCCCTAGTGGTCTCCATCTTGTTGAAACTCGTTCGTGTTGACTTCATGCAATTGATACTTGAAATTGAAGTAATTTAGTGTTTCCAAATTCCCCCAATTTTATATACTTGTCTGAGATAACATGGTATTAGTTAAATTTGAATTGACAAATCAATTGAAGCATAATCCTCTTTGTTAGTCCTTGTGGTTCAACCCCGACCTCGAATGTTGGATATTGTTTTTGCATAACCTATGCCTTATATGCAAGGTATAGTTGAGCATTATCAATACTACTTACTCATTAGAGTAGTTTTAGTAACACAAGTCTTTTGCAACCAATTCTAAGAAGCAACACTTCTGTCAAAAATTTGCCAACACTATGAGTTAAATAATTTGAAAAAAAAACCTGGATATAACTTAAATAGCAGGGTGAAAAGTAGCTACTGAGTACAATTCCTAGGTCACTTTTCAAAGATCATGTGCATTTCAATAGGTTGTAACATCTTTCCTGATGATAAAGCAGAGGCAGACATATTCTTCTGTAGCGTCGTCTGTCCACGAACTCATATTTGGCTATCCTAACTCCAAAGTAGAATTCGGGTTTAGGTTAAAACCTAAGAATTCCCTCAACTCATATTTTTTCTATGAATTCAAGGTTCAATTCTCCAGTGTGGACAGAGCCTATATACCAAAGGAGATAAATTCTCACCCCCTTCAAATTATATTCTAGCTGCCACTGTGAAAATTAGTGGTACATAATAGCAACAGCTCTCAGAAAGGTGGTTCATCCAAACAAAAGAATTTGAGTACAGGAGAAAACAGCAACAGCTTCAGTTATATCACATATAGTTTATAACGAATCCAAATGTTAGATCCACACCATAGCTGGTGATCAATAAAGCACTTGGGCAACAGTTAGACTCTAAGAGAGTAATAATGAGATGATGCAAGCCCCATCACAAGAAAAGTTTCATCTGCTTCTTCACTGGAAAAGTTTTCTATATTCATCTGCCTCTTCAGCCATCTCCTCAATGTTTCTGTCTTTCCTTTCCTTGTCCAAATCAAGTGACTGCTTCATCTCTTTCTCCTTCAAGTCCAACTGTATGAACAATGCGAAGGATTAATATAATTTATGTTTCAAATCCACCCAACTAAGTATGACCAATCAGTAGCAGATATTTGAATCTTACAGCATCATAAATCTCATCATTCTTTTCAAAATCGCCACTTTTCCGTGGGATGATGTGAATATGAACATGAGGAACTGTCTGTCCTGCCTGGGGTCCATCCTGAGATATTAACAGAAACTAATAACTTAGCACCAGCTTTCGAAGCAGAGGATTAGGCCAAAAAAACAAAATACATACTAGAAAATGCAAGGAGTATGCACAATTCCAACACAGTTAAAATCCACCTATCCATTTTATATCAACATTGATGGGAGAAAACTTTATAAAATGTCAAATTCTGCATTTACATGTCTTTTAGGAAATTTCAGCATATCAGAATCTGTAGTATTTTTTGAGAACATACAACAACATTATGGTTAAAGATAACAACAAAGCCTACTTACTTGGATTGCAAATGTAAGAGAAGATGCCTTGTGGTATGACTCAAGTTGCTTGCCAACTTTTTGTGCTGTAATCCACAAGTCGCTAGTCTCATCAGTAGTAAGCTCAGCAAAGCGTTGTACTTCACGCCTTGGGCAGACAAGCACATGTACATTTCGTTAAGTATACCAAAGTAACCATAGAAAAGTTTTTAAGATTGGAGATAACTGAGGCTCTAAGCATATTAGCAAAATGTTTAGAAGAATGCCACCTCATACTGCAGGTCAGAGGAAAAGAAAAAAATATTCTGTGTGCAAAAGCCAATAAAGCACAAAACAGAACCTATTACAGTGGTGGGAGAAAATTAAAGTTACAGATATTTCAAAAGATTGGAACAAGCATCATTTCCAATAGACAACAATTTGTTCTTAACTGTCTATTCATAATTCAAGAAATATGAACTCATAATGATGGTCTTTGAAAAGTTTATTAACTGTATTTGGAGGACGAGTCTATGAGAGCAATCATATAAGCTACAGTAGTCCCTTAGGGGAACATTGGTAAAATTGGAATGATAGACAGAAGTCAAACAGGATACAGCAAATAACACTATTTTTATCTGGTTGCGAACTTTCATGCTCCAGTTAAGGGAGCCAACTCCTCTGTATTGCAGTGTTTTAACATAAATTAGTATATTATCAGACAAGACAAAACATATCCTTAGAATTTCCAGAGCAAGTTTAATTCATATATGTCCAGAGGGTATCACAGCTAGCTTTTTGGATGTCTTTTCTGCATCTACTGAGGAAAGTAGCACAACTAGAAGAGAATAGCGGTAAAGGAGTGAACCAAGGGTAAATAAAACTGCCAACAAATTTTGATCAAAGATGGGAGTCAAAGAGAGATGAAGATGTTATTTCAATCAATTGCTCAACACAAATCACGAGGAGAAATTACATATTTTGATACATTCATGATAGAAATCTTTAAGTAGGTCTGCAAAAGTAAAGGATACCATGAATAATATGAGAGATAGAAAAGTATGTCTTCCTCATGGTATCCAGTAGAGTAGTATGGAAAACGAGACTATTTAATGTTATACTAACATCTGGGAAGAGTCAAACAAGTGAAAAAAGCACTTTGTTTCGAATATATACAAAACAAAAGAGAGATTCAAAGTCTTGCAAACTAACATGGTATTATGTGTATGATTCACATCATGAAGCTTTGGAAAAGAGTGATAGATCATAGATTTAGGGAAACTACAAAGATGATGGATAACCAATTTGCATGGTAGATTTATAACAATGTTCCTAGTTTTGCTAAAAAGATTGAACGAAATTTATAGAGATAGGATAAAGGATCTCCATAAGATATTAATTAAACTAGAGATGGAGAAAGCATCTAATACAAGTGTGAAGAAAAGACCTTTAGTTGGTACTTGAGAAGAAAGTAATTCATATCAAATACACACAACTCGAAAAGGATATATGAAAGAGTGTTCAAAAGTGATGGAACAGAGAGAGAAGGAGATACGGAGGAGATATAAAGGAGTTTCCATTAAGGGTGGATTTATACAAAGGATCTACACTAAGCACGTTCTTGTTTACCTAGTTATGAGAGAGCTAATCAATATTCAATAGCATGTAGGATGAGGTTACATGGTGCATGCTCTTTACAAATGATTTAGTATTGATCGACGAAACTAGAGTTGACCAAAGGTTGGAGATATGGAGAAGTATTCTAGAAAGTAAGAGTTCCAGAATAAGTAGAACGAAGACAACATCTAAGCACTGTAAGCATCTTCATAAAGAATATGTAGGTGAAGTAAAAAAAAATTCATTACAATTTGAAGAGATTAGACAGGATTATAGTGTCTAAGTGAAGACAATTCAAATATTTAGGCTAATCTTTTAGGAGAATAGCTAGATAGATTAAATGTAAAGGCAGCTCGGTGCACTAAATCTCTAGCTATGTGCGGGGTCGGGAGTAGGCCAAACCACAAGGGTCTATTGTATGCAGCCTTAACCTGCATTTCTGCAAGAAGTTGTTTCCACGGCTTAAACATGTGACCTCCTGGTCACATGGAAACAACTTTACCAGTTACTCCAAGGCTTCCCTTCCCAGATAAATTAAATGTAATACATGACATTAAAACACGATGGTTGAAAGAGAGGAGTGATAAGGAATCACTTAGAGATAATAAACACAATAAGATGAAAGCAACTACTATAGAATGGTTGTAAAAGTAGCAATTCTGCATGAGAGAGAATTTTGGGCCCTAAAGCTCAACACATCCACAAGACGTGAATATTCAGATGGACAAGATTAGAAATGACCATATAAGAAAGGGAGTGTAAGTAGTTTAGCTATGATCTTCTTCACAGACCTTATATGCATCAGCAATTCAGCATTGGTCTATATGTACAGAACTGAAAATGTTTTAGAACAGACGGGGTAGACCTCAAAACACATAGAAGAAAACTGTCTAAGAAAATCTAAACCTCTTGGAAACAATGCAGATTTAATACCTAAGAACATAACAGAACAGAAGAAAAATATGCTTGATTGTTCTTGTTACATTTACATAGGGATTGGTTTTTTCATAGGTCATTATATAATGGTTGTGAATTGTATCCATGCAACGATAAGTGTGGGACTTAAAAAAAATTAACTTTTTTATTTTAAGAAAAGAAGACCTCTAATTTGAAAACAAAAAACAAAAAAAACCTTGAATTGCCTTAAAAACGAAATAATATAAGTACTTAGTACAGAATAAAATAGACCTAAACAGAATGGACTGGATGATACAGGTTCAATTGAGCATAGTTGATTTACTAGTTGACCGATTGAGAGTGAGTCACCATTTAAAAGAGTGCTGGACTTTCTAAACTGATCACAGAGGCATGTTTTATTTGCACATATACACCCAAATACATATGTCTTTGTTGTGGATGCGAGGAAGTTAATTAATTAAGTATTTGATTATATTTTTTAAGTAGATTTATTTATTATTTATTTATAATTTAAGTAGTTTTATTTATTATTCTAGAATAGGGTTTTATGTTTCATAGCTTCATAAGGATTAGGTTAATAAATCACAGTCCAAAGAAATTTGGAATTCTGTCTTGGGGAAATGTGAGAAGAAGTTGGCCAGATGGAAAGCACAATATTTATCAAAGTGGGGCAGACTCACTTTGATAAATGCAGTCTTGGATGCCCTTCCTACGTACATGATAACTTTGTTCCCAATACCTGCAGGAGTAGTACAGAGATTGGATAAACTAAGAAGGGTTTTTTCTGGCAAGTAAACAAGGAATAAAAAGGAATACCATCTGGTAAAATGGAAAGTTCTGATCACGGGAAAAAAACAAGGAGGATTAGGCATCAAAAATTTGAAGAACCAAAGCAAGGCTCTAAAGCTGAAATGGTTGTGGAGATATGCTCATGAACCACACTCAATGTGGAGCAAGGTGAATAACCTGAAGTACAGAGAGATGGATTCATGGGTCACCAAGGAAGCAACCAATCCCTATGGTGTTACTGTTTGGAGATCAATTAGAAACTGGTGGCCTTTCCTAAGGAATCATACTACTATAACAGTACACAATGGTATCAGGACACGATTCTGGAAAGATAGATGGCATGGTAATCAAAATTTGTGAGAGATCTTCCCTGACATCTTTGACTTAGCACTACATAAAGACAAAACAGTGGCTGAAATGTGGTCTCCCCAAGGTTGGGATCTATTTCTCCGAAGGAATTTAAATGACTGGGAAGTTTGTAGATTAGTTGAGTTCTTTAAAAGGTTGGAATCATTTCAAGGTTTGAAGGAAGGGGAGGACTGCCTACGGTGGACAGAGCACAACAGAGGAAGATACAAAGTGAGCTCAGGTTACAAGGTCATAAACAGGGCTCCTCTAACCCTCAATTGGCCTCAGAGACAAATCTGGAAAGCCAAAATTCCACTCAAGGTGGCATGCTTCACTTGGCTGCTAGCAAAGGAGGCAGTACTAACACATGGGAATCTGAGAAAACGAAACAACATTCTGGTGACACATTGTTGTTTATGTGGGGAAGCAGCTGAGCAGTTAGGCATTTATTCTTACATTGCAAAACCACTGATCAACTATGGAAGATTTTCATCAATCTCAGATGCATTCAATGGACAATGCCTAGCAAGATTGTTGACACTATCTCAAGTTGGGAGGAAGCAGGAATTGAGGCAAAGAACAGAAGTTACTGGAGGACCATTCGAGCATGCATCTGGTGGACCATTTGGGGAGAAAGGAATGCTAGAAGCTTTGAGGATAGAAGCAGATCCCTACAAATGATCAAAACATATTGTATTCTGTTATTATGTTTTTGGTGTACAACGAGTTCCCCCGTAGATGCAGAAGCAATCCTAGAAGTATTAGAATCATGCTAGGCTTGCTGTTTTTGTTCCTAGATTTTCATACTTTTTTGTAAAGGGGCTTTCAGTACTACATAAGTACAGGCTTATAATATAAATCGTTACCTTCTCCAAAAAAAAAAAAAAAGATTAGGTTAAGTTATAGTTATTAGTTTGAAATAGGATTTAGGTCTCCTACTTTCAGAAGAATTTAGACTTCCTATTGATGTAATAAGACTCCTATTTAAAGGGGCTTTTGATGATAAACCGGTAAGTCATTTTTCAGCAAAAAACAATAGATTAGAGTTCTCTCTTCCATTGTACTCTACCTTTAAAGAGCTGAAGAGATCGGAGTTCTCTCTTTTAATGAACTCTAAGGTTTCAGCCTCCCTTTAACGAGTTAATTTATATATCGCCCTATGAATCGATCCTTCCCTAAAGATTCATCACAATTTGGTATCAGAGTCTTAACACAATGGGCGATGAAATCACTTCCAGATTTCGAGAAGAACGTGTCATTATAGAAACCCTAATAGACTCTAAAATTGCAGCAGTGGAACAACGCCTCAGTGAAAAAATTATCCAAGTCATCCAAGAACAATTGTCTAGATTGGGAGTTGGCTCCAGCAACCCATAGACCTGAGTCATATAGCGCCCACAGAACTGGTAGATCAACAATTCCTGCTACTAAAGGCAATACACCACCTATTCAACTAGCCGATAAGAATCATCCAATACGTGGTAATTCACCTTTGATAGTGCCAAGTTATGCAAAGATGAATTTTCCTACTTTTAACATCAACAACCCATTAATTTGGTCACATCATTGTGAGCAATTTTTTGAGCGATTTGGACCTCGTAAAGGTAGCAACCTGATGGGTGAATTAGTCACGCTTCAGCAAACTGATAGAATTGAAATTTATCAACATCAACTTCAAGATAAATTGGCTAGGACTGGAATTGGACAACTAAGCTGATACTATTTCAGATCTTTTGAATGATTGTCTCGAAATTTGAGCTTGAGGACAAAATGTTGTGGATGCATGGAAGTTAATTAATTAAGTATTTGATTATATTTTTTAAGCGGATTTATTTATTATTTATTTATAATTTAAGTAGCTTTATTTATTATTCTAGAATAGATTTTTATGTTTCATAGCTTCATAAGAATTAGGTTAAGTTATAGTTATTAGTTTGAAATAGGATTTAGGTCTCCTACTTTCATAAGAATTTAGACTTCCTATTGATGTAATAAGACTCCTATTGAAAGGGGCTTTTGATGAATAAATCGGTAAGTCATTTTACAGCAAAAAGCAAGAGATTAGAGTTCTCTCTTCCATTGAACTCTAAGGTTTCAGTCTCTCTTTGAAGAGCTGAAGAGATCGGAGTTCTCTCTTTTAATGAACTCTAAGGGTTCAGCCTCCCTTTAATGAGCTGATTTATATATCACCCTGTGAATCGATCGTTCCCTAAAGATTCATAACAGTCTTGCATTAAAAGAAATATCTAAGCATAGGGTGACTGGACAGAAACATACTATAAGTAAATTGAGGAGATAAACAAGCGCCATATTCTAGCTTCCTCACTATCATCACAACCAACTATATTCACAAAAAGAAATATTTAATGAATCTCCATCAACCGTTCAATTACAGAGTGCACAAGGATATGACCTGCATGAAAAGAAAAGAGAGCTCAATAGATGGTATTCATGCAAGAACTGAAAATGATAACATAAGTATAAAACTTTTGTTCTGGAAATATGAATAAATACCACAATGTACAATGGACTAGTAGAAGAATATACAAATAACAAAAGTATGAATTGAAAAAGTAAGTAGCAAAAGGAACATAGTGAGCATAAAGAGAATCTGTTCTCGGTGTTTGTTTATACATTGGTCGGAGAAGATTTTTGTATAAAAATAGCAGAATCAAGATAATTTCCATAGATTCCACATCCTAAGCAGTTTGGTTCTGACAAATTACCAGATCATCATAGTAGAAGTGTTGTAAGTGAGACCTTAGTCTAGACCTACGTTACTTAGTCTCTTTAAAAGTGCTAAGGGGTGCGTGTCGGATCCTTCAAAAGTAGTGTATTTTTGGAGGATCTGATACTGGTGCTGCAACAATTTTTGGAGTGTCCGAGCAACATAGGTCTAGACTAGCAGCTAATTTACAGCCATAGGATCAAGCACTACCAATTGTGTGATACTATGTTGCTCGGACTCTTTAAAAATGCCAATGGGTGCGTGTCGGATTCACCAAAAGTAGTGTATTTTTGAAGAATCCGAGACGGGTGCGGCATCAAAAGTGAAGAGTCCAGCAACTAAGGTCTGATGTCCAAGTTAGGATAGTTTTCTTTTTCCTAGTATGATGTTGGCTATTTGCTTTCACTAGAAAAAAAAAGTGGTCCAACAGTTAGTATTCATGCTTCAAGTATGAGGCATTGAATGTGTCTAGGGCGGAATAAGCAAAACCCAATAAACATGCAATCACTGTGCTATCACTTTATTAATTATGCAGTCCAACTTTGATCGTCACCGGGCATAGAGGGTGTTTGACTAAGCTTATAAGTTGTTCAAACTAGCTTATAAACACTTTTAGCTTATTTACACATTCGGTAAACACCAAAGTACTTTATAATCAAGATACACACCAAAGTACTTATAACTCAAAAATCAACTGAAGTCATAAGTTGGTCATCCTCAACTTATGATTAGACTCAAATATCTTTCCAAAACAAACCTCCTAACTTCCTCTTCACTTGATATTTGTTTTATCCTGAATATTTTTCTAATTCTCAACATATCTTTCCCAAAAGAAAACTTCCAACTTCCTCATCATCGGTATCCATCGTTCCTCATTCGTTCTCTTTTTTTATGACCGTGATAGCCGAGCCAACTTTCGTGCACCTTGACTAAATCCATAGATACCCGCCACCTTCCATCAACAACATAATTTTTTTATGACCGTGGTGTCTGGTCCAGCTTTTGCGCGCCTCGACTAAATCCACAGGATACCTCCGCCTCGACTAAATCCACGGGATACCTGACATCTTCCACCAGCAACAGATACAGGGTAACTCTATACACCAAGGCTAGGCAGATTAGTGTTTTTTTGTCTCCGCTGAGTTTTGAACCTGAGACCTTAGGGTTCTCAATCACTTAATTGACCACTAGGTCACACCCTTGGGTGCATCCGTCGTTTCTTTTTTTCTTTACAAACATACTTTTAAATTTATATTTTTTTACGAAACTTTTAATGGTACTCTAGTTATTCTAACAAAAGAACAACTTATCAACACTTTTTACCAAATACATCAACTGCTTATTAGTTGTTTCCTATGTTGCTCGGACTCTCCAAAACGGTTGCCGCACCTGTGTCGGATTCACCAAAATGCACTACTTTTGCAGTATCCGATATGCATCATTCGACATTTTTGAAGAGTCCGAGCAACGTAGGCAGTTTCAACACTTATATCCAAACACATAACTACTTGTTTATCAAATACATTTCATTACTTAAAAATGTTTTTTAGCATTTACAACTTATCATGTATTTACAATCATCTAATCCTGACAGGCTGATAATGATGAAAATTATTCTTGTGACATTTTATCGTGAAAGCTTGGCCTTTAATTTTCCAACCATCCAAATGATTTGTGTTAATTGTTATGTGTTGTTGAGTACACCTTCCAAAGGTATCACCCCCTCTAGAATGGGATATGTTTCAGAAAATACAAAAGTTTCAGAACTAGAACGACATTAGGAATGTTACTAACAGTACTAAATTCACATAACAGTTGGTGCCACTGTCCTGATGGTGACCAATGTGTAAAGCCTCCTAGCCTCATAGTTTTAGAATGATGTTAACTGAAAAATACATGTCCTATCACAACTAAAGCAGTACTACAGATTTGTCCTTTTGGTGGGGAAAATCAATAATATTTTTACTGAATAACCGTTTGATATAACAGCTCAAAAAGATCATATTTTGGAATCCTACGAAAAAAGCATCCCATAGTTTGAAGTTGATGAATTTTTCGGTAAAAAAAAAAGGTAAAGGAACAAATTAAAAAAAAATACAAGAAATCCAATTTAGATGAGAAATACCAGGAAGAAGGGGGCGGAGGTTGACCAAGGCATAGGAGAAATCAGTGGAATAAAAGACTTCTTTTTTGTCAATCTTGTATGGCCCAAACATATAAGAAGTTGACTCCATCTGCGTTCCAATTTTCAGCAAACAAAAAAGACATGTTAATATGGGAAAACAACCAAAAATAAATGAAACCAAACAAGATTTCAGTAAGGAGAGAGACAAGCCTTAGACTGGGAATGGCTGCTTGAAGAGGAGATTCGCGCTAAGGGAAACAAATGATTACTCACCTTACTATGAAATTGAAGGAAATTTGACAATGGAGTCAAGTTATGCTTTAACATTTCTAGGTTTCTATCTTCAAATTAATTCATTTATTCTATTCCTCAAAACTCATTCATCATTAGTTAATAAATTTTTGTTTCTTAACTAGATAACTTAAGATTATGAATCATCATTTTCTAATATCCTAATATTAGAAATTTGGCATTTTCACATATATTAAAAACTTAAAAGATTAAAATTCTTACTTTTTAATGAATTTTATGTTCTACGTATTTTTAATTATAAAATTTATTCTTTGATATAATTGAATTCTCAAGATTGAATGATTTTTCGTAAATTAGTAGATTGTCATTTTCTCTATTGTGTTTGTGTTTGTGCAATCAAAGTATAAGATAGTTAATTTTATGGTTTATTTATTATTCATTCTTTAGCTAGTAACAACTAGTTTCTTGCTCTTTCATGTCAATATCCATAGACACCACTAAATATGTCGTAATAAATTTATCATGTGAAAGATATTAGTCTCTCGTATTCTCAAATGTGTGTTCCTTGATTATACTAGAGCTAGTAAATCATAAAAAGATCTCATTAAGTTTTTAAAATCTTTTTGAATCATATTTAAAAAGTTGAAAATATTTTTAAATACATTATTTTTGACAAAAAGAATAATAGAAAAACTAAAGAATAATGAACAAACCAAGTCACGTGTTTGTTATTCTGGAGGGCACCAGCTGGACAAAGTTATAGAAAATAAAAATAATTACAAGTAATTAAGAGAATCAAGAAAGGCTACAAGTAGCCATAGTTATAATAGTTGAGACTCTCCAATTTTCCTATATTAAGTATTAACAAAGAATAGAAAAGTAGTAATTGAAATATTTAAACTTTTCTGAATAAAGAATGTGAAAGGCTAAGAAACAATATGTAAAAACAATAACAAACACGTGACTTGGTTTGTTCATTATTCTTTAGTTGTTCTGTTTTTGTCAAAAATAATGTATTTAAAAGGATGAACTTGCGGAGAAAATTAAATAAAAGGTGTCAATTAAGTGTTGGTTTTGTTTTTGGTGACACTTTGACCAAGCAAGGGTCAAACCCACTTAAAAATATAATTAAGTAAATCTAGGACCAAATTACCCTTATCAAAACTTTCTAATCTTTTATAAAATACAAAAAAACACTTCATTTTTCAACTTTTATAATTCTATCCAAACTATTTAAGAAAAAGTCAGAGAAAATAGAATTTTCTCTCTTCTTCTTCTTCTTCTCTCCAACGTTCTTCTCTTCTTCTTCTTCCTTAGAAAATCCGACTATCAACAAATATTCTCCCCATTATCTTCCTCCTCATCTCCGGCCGTACTCTCTCCTTCTGAACTGAAGATCGTGTTCGACTTAAAATGGGTAAGTCTTTTTTTAGAAAGATTTTACAATTTTTGAACAACACATTCTTGATACTAAGTTTTTTTCTTGGGTTAATGAACAAAAAATCGTTCTATAGATGTGAAAATTGAATAATGGTGTAATGGTACCTATTATTTATTGTTTTTGAAAGAAAATCAACAAACTTAAAAAAAACCTTAATTTTGAGGAAATGTATATGTCACGACCTAGGGGTACCCCCTAGATGTACAAGGCGTACAAGACCCCAAGAGGCCTCATACAAGCCACTTAGCATGTCATAACATAAAGTAATAGAAAAAGGTACGAAAATTTAAAGCATTTTCAAATACAATCAAAGTCTTTTAATAAAACGAGTGGAAGTCTAATATCATTGTCTCAAACCATCTAACATAAGAATAATCTTGGGATACAACCCATACAATAGTTCAACATGAAAAGAAAGACATAAAGGAAAAAGGGGTGGTCAAATCCTCGAATGCTATGAGGACTCACCAAATCTTCACTTCTTGACCAACTATGGGCCTAGCCACGAGTGTGAGAATCAATATCGTCGGACCCTACATTTTGATATGAAATGTAGGCAAAAGTATGCGTTAGTACAAACATGAAATAAATATGATAGCTTACAAAAACAACATAAACATAGGCATTAGTCAACATAAGACATAAATCATAAGCACAATCAATACATGTAAAGCATCATAATGAAAGAGGAATACTTCCTTAAGTAACCTCACTTATCCTTAGCCAAGACTTGGGTCATCCGCCTCTAGTCATGCTTACGTCATGGAAGGCAACTCAAGCAATAATCCAAGCTAATCATCTTCATAACATAATTCACATTATTCATACTTACTTTTAAAGACATGGGGATTCGCCTATTTGCCTAACTTATAAAGGCTAGTGGGTATTCACCTCTTGCCTTGCTTACTTTAGGGTTATGGGTACTCGCCTCCACAACCACATCATATGACATGGGTACCCGCCTCCATGTCCAATCATCATAATAGGAACGTGGGGAGTCACCTCTTGTTCAATTCTAAGGAGTATGGGAAATCGCCTCATACCTTCTCATATGGAGGTCAAGGGTAGTTGCCTCTTGCCTCATCAATTATTTAGCATTTTAGTCTGGATTCATTTTAGCTGAGCAATCCTTTCCACCTAGAATCCTTCATGTGAGTAAACCTTTCACATTCATTCAATCATGATTAGCAATTCATTTTGAGATGTATCCCTTCCACACTATATCATCAATAATCAACAATTCATACACTAGACTTTACTCTCAAAGCACTACATCCCATAACCATCATTGATGCTTCATTCTCGAGCAATTCTAATCACAAATCATCTATCCTACAAGAATATATTTAACCTATAAAGTTTCCCTTCATGGCATCAACCCAATCATATCAATTCTACCCTAGAAATATATAATAGGCATGGGTACATGTAATTTCATACTAAAAACATATAATTCTATCAATTCAATCATAAAAAATAATTATCCAACTATTTGGACCAACATTCATCATAACACACAACAATGAAAGAAACCCTAACTCAAATTGGGGATTTAGACTTCACAATTGGGGAATCTTAAGGGACTCCATTTGGAGAAAGGATCTCATGGATGAAAAGCCATCATACCTTAGTTGCAAAGTCCACCAAAAGCTTGAAGATTGGAGACTTGAACTTGACCTGGCTTTTATCTCTCCCTTCTTCCACCTTATAGATAGAGAATATTTGAGAGAAGAGTTTTGGGATTTCTTTGGGGTTTTGAAATAATGACTTGAATCGGTGAATTTTGGGGGTTAAAATCCTTATATAGGTGGTCTAGGCTTAGGCAAAACGACACCACATTGATTTAATTAAAATAGGAAGAGACCTATGCGCCCCTAAAAATTAACTGCTAGATGTGACCGACGGACTGTCGATGGACCCACAGTTCGTCCTTCACGGCCGTCGATGGTGGTCAAAGGCTGATTTCTGAGGGTTCGACCTACGGACCCCAGACCCTTGGAACGACGGACCATCGATGGACCTACAGTCTGTCCTAGTCAACCGTCACTAACTACACAGATTTTCGGCCATCTACAGGCCCCTAGACCACAGACCGTGGTCTGACCTACGGTCCGTTGGTCAGGCCATGGTCCTAAGGTCTGAGTTTAGGCAGAGGTTCCTAACCACGGACCCTACCTACGGTCCGTGGTCCCAACCACGGTCAGTGGGTGTCCCCTGTCAGTTGGCACCTGCAACTTTCTAAAACCTGCAATTTTACCTCTTTCGAATCTGGGGTGTTACATTATCTCCCCCTTGGGATCATTTGTCCTCGAATGAGATTCTAGGCACATTTCTAAACGAAAAGACTCAAGACTAGCAGTCCATCATGCATGCAACTCATCAAATGCACACAAACGAGGAGGAAACATCATCTCCAAGCTAAACATACTCAATTCACCATATGGAAGTAGGAACTACATCTAACAACCCAATATGCATGAATTTTCAGATTTCTTACATTCAAGGAGGAATTATCATCTCCAAATTTAAAAGCAATGCTCAACACAATCTCATGGAGCCTAAATGCAATTTATACGTACAGTACATATTCAAGGAGGAAATCTCCACTCAAAGCTAAGGCATGTTCAACAATTCATCTCATGAATTCCGTAAGCAACTCATACTCAATACACAACAACATGAGAAAGATACATCACAAAAGCCATTTTCTTTCAAAAATTAAGTTTTTTCATGAACATGCATTTTAAGGAAATCATGAAAAACATAAAACACACATGACTTCAAACAAAAGCAAACCAAGAGGAACTCATTAGCTCAAGCTAGAGTAGAAGGAAAAAGATGAGGATACCGGGACATCATATCGGCCTCGGCCTCCCAAGTAGCACCCTCAATTAGATAGTTTCTCCATAACACTTTCACGGAAGCAACCTCTTTGTTCCTCAATTTCTTAACTTGCTGGTCTAAGATCTCAACCGGAACTTCTTCATAAGAAAGGTTCTCTTTCACTCCCAACCCTTCTAGGGGGACTATGGAAGTCAGATCTCCAACACACTTTTCAACCTAGAGACATGGAAAACCGGATGCACCGACACCAACTCATTTGGCAAATCAAGTTCATGTGCAACCTTACCAACACGTCTCACAATTTGATATGGGCCTACAAAACGGGGACTAAGTTTTCCTTTCTTACCAAACCTCATTACACCCTTCATGGGTGAGATTTTCAAGTAAACCCAATCAAGCACATATAATTCAAGGTCTCTCCTTCTAACATCCGCATACAACTTTTGTCGACTTTGGGCCGTTCTCAACCTCTCTCTAATGAGTCAAATCTTCTCTATAGCCTCATGAATTAACTGGGGTCCTATCAAAGCGACCTCACTCACCTCAAACCATCCTATAGGAGATCTACACCTCCTACCATAAAGAGCCTCAAACTGAGCCATACCAATACTAGAATGGTAGCTATTATTATAGGAAAATTCAATCAAAGGCAAATGGTCATCCCAATTTCCCTTGAAGTCAATCACGCAAGCCCTCAACATGTCTTCCAATGTTTGGATTGTTTGTTCTGCTTGCCCATCAGTTTGGGGGTGAAAAGTTGTGCTAAGCTTAACTTTAGTGCCAAGACCCTTTTGGAAATACTTCTAAAATTGAGAAGTAAACTAAGTACCTCTATCAGAAATAATGGACAAGGGCACTCCATGCAACCTTACCAACTCTCTCAAATACAACTTAGCATAATCTTCCGCCGAATAGGAAACCTTGATGGGAATGAAATGGCCCGACTTCGTCATTCGGTCTATTATAACCCAAATCAAATCATATTGTTCGAGTACGTGGCAACCCCACTATGAAGTCCATATTCAAATCTTCCCACTTCCAAGTAGGAATTCTAATGTCTTGGGATAAACCTTCTGGTTTCTGATGCTCAACCTTCACTTGTTGACAATTAGGACACTTAGCCACAAATCCCGCAATATCCTTCTTCATCCCATTTCACCAATAGATCTCCCGCAAATCATGGTACATCTTGGTGGCTCCCTGGTTAAAAGAATACCAAGAACTATGCGCTTCTGACAAGATCTGTTCCCTTAGGTCATCAACATTAGGAATACACAAACGACCTTGATATCTTAAGACACCATCTACCCCTTGGGAGAAAGCCTCTACGAACTTCTTGAGCACCGTTTCTTTCAATCCAACTAAGGTCAGATCAAGACATTGTTTGGCCTTCACATTAGTCACACAAGACAATTCGGAACCATTATGGACCATAACACCACCCTTGGTGGAATCCACTAGTTGAACTCCCAACCGGGCCAATCTATGAACATCTCGACCCAACTCTTTTCTATCATCATCAACATGTGCAACACTACCTATGGATAACCGACTAAGGGCATCTACCACCACATTTGCTTTACCGGGGTGATAGAGAACACTCATATCATAATCCTTCAATAACTCAAGCCACCTTCTTTGGCGAAGATTTAGATCTTTTTCGGTAAACACATATTGCAAACTCTTGTGGTCGGTAAAAATATTCACACGGACACCATACAAATAATGCCTCCAAATCTTTAAGGCAAATACAACCGCCGCTAATTCAAGATCGTGGGTAGGATAATTCTTCTCATGGATTTTAAGTTGCCTTGAAGCATAGGCAATAACCTTACCATTTTGCATAACCAGACATCCCAACCCAACTCTAGAGGCATCACAATAAACAACAAAGCCATCCGTACCTTCTGGTAAAGTCAGCACCGGAGCGGAGGTAGGTCTATCTTTCAACTCTTGAAAACTTTTCTCACAAGCTTTGGACCATATGAACTTGACTTTCTTTTGAGTTAATGCCATCAATGGAGAGGCAATCATACAAACTCCTCAACAAATCTTCTATAATAACCGGCCAAACCCAGAAGCTTCTGATGTCTATCGGTGTTAGAGGTCTAGGCCAACTCTTGACCACATTCGTCTTAATATGATCTACTTCAATACCCTTACATGCAATAATGTGGCTTAGAAAAGCCATAGACCTTAGCCAAAACTCACATTTCCTAAACTTAGCAAGAAGTTTTCTTTCCTTAAGGATTTGCAACACAATCCTCAAATGATTAATGTGATCCTCCTCACTCCTCGAATAGATCAAAATATCATCAATGAACACAATTACGAACATATCAAGGTATTGTCTAAACACCATATTCATCAAATCCATAAATGTCGCCGAAGAGTTAGTAAAACCAAAGGACATAATTAAAAACTCAAAATGACCATATCGGGTTCTAAAAGCCATTTTCGGAATATCTTTCTCTTTCACCCTCAATTCGTGATAACCTGACCGACGATCAATCTTAGAGAAATAACTTGCCCTTGAAGTTGGTCAAAAAAATAATCTATTCTTGGAAGAGGATACTTGTTCTTAATGGTCACCTAGTTCAATTGGTGAAAATCAATACACGTACGGAGTGCACCATCTTTCTTCCTAACAAATAAAACCGGAGCACCCCATGGAGAGATACTCAATCGGATGAAACCTTTATCCAACAAATCCTTTAACTGTTCTTTCATCTCCTTAAGTTCCACCGGAGCAATTCTATAAGGAGGAATAGAAATAGGTTGTGTATTCGGGAGAAGGTCAATTCCGAAGTCTATTTCCCTTTCGGGAGGAATACCGAGTAAATCATCTGGGAACACTTCCGAAAACTAATTTACAATAGGGACCGACTCAAGAATAGGGGTTCTGGAATCCACATCCCTCACCCTAACCATATGGTAGATACAACCCTTCGAAATCATTTTTCTAGCTTTCAGATAAGAGACAAATTGACCTCTAGGCATAGAATTTCCCCCCTTCCACTCTAGGATAGGCTCATTTGGAAATTGAAATTTGACTACACGGATTCTACAATCTATAGAAGCATAACAGGACTGTAGCCAATCCATCCCAAGGATAACATCAAAATATATCATGTCAAGCTCTACCAAATCTACTAGAGTAACTCTATGGGATAAGAAAATGGGACATCTTCTATAGACCGTCTTAGCCACCACAAAATCACCAACATGAGTAGAGACAGAAAAAGGTTCTAACAACACATCGAGAAGCATATCAAATCTCATAGCCACATAGGGAGTCACAAAAGACAAAGTAACCCCGGGATCAAGTAAAGCATAAACATCTAGTTGAAAGACTTTCAACATACCGGTAACCACATCGGGAGAACACTCTTGTTCACCTTTATTCTGAAGTGCATATAAATGGTTTTGCTTAGGAGCATTCGCACCCAAACCACTTGGATCGAATGAAGGATAGGGTTGATCCCTATGACGATCATCTCCATCATTCTTATCAACAAAAGGACAATTCCTTATCTTGTGATCCATCTTCTCACAACCAAAGCAAATATTGTAACCCGCTAAGCACTTACCCTCATGATTTCTCCCACACTTAACACAAGTGTGCATCGAAGACCTATTACCATTTCCTTGAGGTTTTGGGTTAGACAATCTTTCATTGTTAGGCCTTGGAGGAGCATTAGAATAACCTTGCCCAGAGAACTTTTGCCGAAACCTTGAACGATCCCGTCCACTAGACCTAGAATATGAAAAGTTAACATCATCCATTTTTGCCCTTTTTGTCTCCCTAGACCTTTCCTTAAGATTTTCATCTTCAATTTGTTGGGCATGCACCATAAGGCGAGAAATGTCCATGTCATGGACGAGCATAGCGGTACGGCACTCTTTGACTACCTTGTCGAACACACCCGACACAAACTTACTCATTTTAGTCCTACGATCCGCCACTATAGAAAGAGCATATTTGGACAATTGAGTGGAACTCAAAGCATATTCCCTCACACTCATATTTCCTTGCCTAAGACTAATGAACTCAAGAACCTTGGCCTCTCTTATCTCAAGAGGAATCTATCAAGAAAAGCACTTTTGAACCTCTCCCATTCTATGAGACCTGCTTCTACCGGCCTTGCCTCCTTCCACTAATTGAACCAAATCTGTGCAACCCCTTTGACTTGATAAGTGACCAATTCTGCCTTCTTTACCGGAGTCACTCCCATAATAGCAAGTATCTTGTAGACCTCATTGATAAACTCTTGAGGATCTTCCTCAACTTTAGAGCCATAAAATTTTGGAGGGTTCATCATTGTAAAGTCCCTCACTCTTGACGCCGTCGTACCCATATTTGGGTTCACGGGGACTACCAGCTCTCTATTGGCTTGTGCCGTCATGGCTTGATCCAACACCTGAAAAGACGACCTAAACTCTGCATTTGTTATATTCTCATCCAATGGGTCAATCGGAGCTTGAGGAGGAGCTGGGGCTTCTTGACCCACATTTTCTTCCTCATTCCTTCTAGCTGCCCTTATAATAGTCATATCTTGAAAACCATCGGGTAAGGATTTAGAGAAAGATCTTATAGAGTTAAACTCTATGACACGACTTAGAGAAATGAATAAGTGAGATTTCCTAAGCATCTAGTAGCCTCTCATTCATAAATGTGGAGTGCTTCATACATATGAACAAGACTATACTTGAGGTGGTTTTGAGACTACCTAGAACCATTCTAAATCTTGTGTTGTGATTACCAAGTTTGTCACGACCCAGGGGTACCCCTTAGATGTAACAAGACATACAAGACCCCGAGAGGCCTCATACAAGTCACTTAGCATATCATAACATAAAATAATAGAAAAAGGTACAGAAATTTAAAGCATTTTCAAATACAATGAGCGGAAGTCTAATATCATTGTCTCAAACCATCTAACATAAGAATAATCTTGGGACACAACCCATATAATAGTCCAACATGAAAAGAAAGACAAAGGAAAATAGGGTGGTCAAATCCTTGAAAGCTATGAGGACTCACCAAATCTTCACTTCTTGATCGACTATGAGACTATCCATGAGTGTGAGAATCAATATCGCTGGACCCTACATTTTGATAAGAAATGTAGGCAAGAGCATGCGTTAGTACAAACATGTACTAAATATGATAGCTTACAAAAACAACATAAACATAGGCATTAGTCAACATAAGACATAAAGCATAAGCATAATCAATACATGTAAAGCATCATAATGAAAGAGGAATACTTCCTTAAGTAACCTCACTTATCCTTTGCCAAGACTTGGGTCATCCGCCTCTAGTCATGCTTACGTCATGGAATGAAACTCAAGCAACAATCCAAGCTAATCATATTCATAACATAATTCACATTATTCATACTTACATTAAAAGATATGGGGATTCGCCTCTTTGCCTAATTTATAAAGGCTAATGGGTATTCGCCTCTTGCCTTGCTTACTTTAGGGTTATGGGTACTCGCCTCCACAACTACATGGGGTACTCACCTCCATGTGCAATCATCATAATAGGAATGTGGGGAGTCATCTCTTGTTCAATTCTAAAAAGTATGGAAAATCACCTCATATCCTTCTCATATGGAGGTCAAGGGTAGTCGCCTCTTGCCTCATCAATTATTTAGCATTTTAGTCTAGATTCATTTTACGTAAGCAATCCTTTTAACCTAGAATTATTCATGTGAGTAAACCTTTAACATTCATTCAATCATGATTAGAAATTCATTGTGAGAAGTATCCCTTCCACACTATATCATCAATAATCAACAATTCATAGTCTAGGCTTTACTTTCAAGGCACTACATCCCATGATCATCATTTATGCTTCGCTCTCAAGAAATTCTAATCACAAATCATCTATCCTACAAGGATATATCTAACCGATAAAGTTTCCCTTCATGACATTAACCCAATCATATCAATTCTACCCTAGAAACATATAATAGGCATGGGTACATGTAATTTCATCCTAAAAACATGTAATTTTATCAATTAAATCATAAACAATCATTATCCTACTATTTGGATCAACATTCATCATAATCCACAACAATGGAAGAAACCCTAACTCAAATTGGAGATTTAGACTTCACAATTGGGGAATCTTAAGGGACTCCATGAGAGAAATGATCCCATGGATGAAAAACCATCATACCTTAGTCACAAAGTCCACCAAATGCTTGAAAATTGGAGACTTGAACTTGACCTAGCTTTAATCTCTTCCTTCTTTTTCCACCTTCTAGAGAGAGAATATTTGAGAGAAGAGTTTTGGGATTTCTTTGGGATTTTGAAATAATGATTTGAATGGGTGAATTTTGGGGGTTAAAATCCTTATATAGGTGGTCTAGGCTTAGGCAAATCAACACCACATTGATTGAATTAAAATTTAAAAAGACCCATGCGCCCCTAAAAATTAACTGCAGATGTGACCAACGGACCCCCACCGACGGACCGTCGATGGACCCACAGTCCGTCTTGCATGACCGTTGATGGTGGTCAGAGGTTGATTTCTGAGGGTTCGACCTACGAACCCTAGACCCTTGGAACGACGAACCGTCGATGGACCTACGATCCGTCCTAGTTAACCGTCACTAACTATAGATATTTTTGGCCATCTATGGACCCTTGGACCACGGATCGTGATCTGACCTACCGTCTGTTGGTCAGGCCGTGGTCCTATGGTCTTAGTCTAGGTTGAGGTGTCCAACCACAGACACTATCTACGGTCTGTGGTCTCAACCACGGTCCGTGGGTGGCCATCGTCGGTTGCCACCTGCAACTTTCTAAAACCTACAATTTTACCTCTTTCGAATTCGGGGTGTTACAATATATGTATTGTTGTTTTTTAGTGAAAAGTCATTTTTTATTGCTTTTGTTATTCTCTTTGTGACCATTCTGTTCATATGATTTTAGAAATATAGTCTTGTTCAGTTGTCCAACATATATTTCATTTGTTGAAATATGTGTCGTATGTTAGAACATATTAGTGATATGTTGGTACATATTCCAACAGAGTTGTCATATGTTGGAACATGTCACCTATATGTTAGAGCAACAAAATGGTCATCTGTAGTATAGGTTACCCATATATTGAAATAGAAGATTTATCTGTGGAAACAGAAGATTCATTTGTGGTAACAGAAGATTCATTTGTGTCAACAAAAGGTACATATGTGGCAACAAAATGTCCATTTGTGTCAACATAAGTATAAATTGCTACCCTTTATTATTTTATAATCAATTGTAAACTCTAAACCTTTTTTTATTTACCTTGTAGATCAAATGATACAAGAAGTTTCATATATGGAAACAACTCAATCTTTGGTTGGTGTTGCTTCCTCTCCTAACATCAAATGCTCTTCTTGTCGATGCGAAGTAAGTGAGTAGCAACATGATTACTTTATTAGTTGTGTTAAAGAACTCATTAATATTTTTAAGGAAATGACTTATAATATTGATGTCCATACATCCAGAAAGATTTCACAGCCTTTGAAGTGTAGGAGGTTGAAAAAATCTATTTCCCGATCACTATCTATAATTAGTAAAAGAAAAAAAAATCAATGACTACTGTTATAGTATCTTCCTCAACCCCAAAAGTCAAGGAGAAAGAGAAAGAGAAAGAGAAAGAGAAAGAGAAAGAGAAAGAGAGAGAAACAGAAAGAGAGAGCGAAAGAGAAACAAAAAGAGAAATAGAAAGAGAAAAAGAAAGAGAACAAAGTCGTCAGTTGTGATGTGAAGCAACAATATCCATTTGAAGGTTTTAACATTGCCGACGAGGGTCCAACTGAACTAATGTCATCCTTCTCGCAATGGATAAACGAGGGTCTTTACAAGCATCATGCAAAAAAGTAAAGTCGTTCAACTATTATTAGTATTTCTTCTTGATGTCCATCAAATAATTATTTTTAATGTTTACACAATTATAGAAGAGACAAGGATGATCACTACTTAGTCAATTGCTCGAAACTTGGATTCAAACAACTTGATTTTGTAGTTGCATTTCCAAAGACGAAGGACTGGTTCTACATAATGTCTCAACCCAATAGGTGTTGGATTGATGTGGTAAATCCATGCCCACTTATGTTTTGATTAAGAGATGAATACATACAAATAATTGATACAAAACTATTGATGCATCTGTGCAGCATGTGGTTGTCATTTGTACTATTTGCGGAAGAAGTCGAAGCAACAGAGTAATTCTAAATATCGATATACCACTACTAATTGTTTTTTCAAAACATACACTGACAATGCCAATGTTGTTCCTGAAAATGAGAATAAAATCGTTGACACTATCAAAGGGTTTAGTATACCTGCTGGATTGCCTTGGCACCTCACATATGAGGTTTATGTCCCTGTAAATTGTAATAGGGAGTTTCATTGGGTCTTGGCTATCGTTGTATTGAAGGAACGATGCATAAAGGTGTATGATTAGATGTCCTTGTAACACCCCAAAATCTTTTAATAAGACCCGAACCATTCTTCATTTGTGAATAAGATCATACCGGTGATTCTTAAATTTCCTATATGTGTAAAGGTCAATTCATTAGTGTGGGAATGATTTTGGATATCAATTAAAGTCACTAGAATCTCCTAGCACAAAATTGAGTTGAAAGTTTCCTTACTGATTAAGTTTTTATGTAAGATTCTACTTGGGTCAACTTTAAATGACCATATCTCTTAGAATATAAAGAGTTACGTGGCCCATAACCTATCAAATTAAAGATATTTGAATCTTCTTTCCAAGATCACCAATTTCGCAACAATCCAAGTTTTGAGTAAAAGGTTATGACTATTTTAGTAATCTGCTATAGTGCAGTAACGAATTAGTCGACGGGAAAACATTAAAAAGGGTCGTATTTGTCTTTTTACCTCTAAGAAAACCCTAAAGGAATTTCTTGACTAATAAAAGGCCTTAAACAATTACCCTCATTATCTTCTCTCTCAAACCCTAAGGCAAAACCCTAACAAAAAATCAAAGTAGAAGATTTGATTCAAGATTCTTTCAATCTTTTTCAAGATTCTTTTTCAAGGTAAGTTTTCCTCCAAGAATTCTATTCTTTCCAACTCAAATTCCTCCATACATTTATGAATCAGTAATGAAAATCATAATTCTTGGCCATAGAGATTTCAAGAAACTAATTCAAGAATGTCAAGAAAAGGTTTTCTTGATTGTTCTCCTTCAAGCTAAGGTTTCAAGACTTCTAATCATGTTCTTCTTCAAGATTCTTCAAGAACCTTGTTCTTATAGGTATGTAAGGTTGTCATAGTGTTGGACTAGTTCGTCCTCATGCCCTACATCTACTTTTAAAATCAGTAACAGAGTAATCTAGGATTCTATCCCTAGATTTAAGTATCCTTGAGATAAGTTGATTTTGAGTTCTTGAGTTTCTATCTCTTTTTGAAATTCTATTCCTAATTATTGAATTGTTATATGTTAAGCATTAAGATTCTTAAGTTGATTAGTTCATGTCTATATTTCAACATGAACCCTATGAATTGAGTATTCTTGAGATAAATAGTGTCATTGAGTTCAAAGTTCTTGAGTTCTATTCCATATTGAAATTAAGATCCCTGAGTTGAGTTGTTCATGTCCATAATTCCTCATGAACCCTATCATTTGATTTATAAATTTTGAAAATATTTTTAATGCCAACACTTGAGTTCTTAAACTGAGTTTTGAGAAAGTAAAGACGAGTTTTAAGAAAAGAGTTTCTAAAATATGATTACTATGACAAGCGAGTATGCCATCAATGTATGAGAAATATGGTATCTAAATATTATGTTGAGTTCTGGCAGCGTAGGCGAGACGTTGTATCATCATGTAGCTCATAGTGATGATTGTCAGTTAGAGAATCTCCCAATAGAGTTAAAGTGTATTTTTATATATCACTTATTATGTTGAGTTCAAAGATGAGAAAGTATTTTGTAAAGCTTTAAATGATTTAACTCATTTATTTCTTTACATTCACCTTGAGTACATTGTTATCTATTGAAGTCCCTTCTTTAACTTATTTGTTATTCAACTATATTACATACTCGTACATTCAATGTACTTATGTAATTCGACCTGCATCTTTTAATGATTCAGATATAGGTTCTTAGGATCCTCAACAAGAGTTTGTTGAGATCACTTCATCCGGTCGTCAACTTTCGAGTGAGGTATGTTTGCCTCTGGAGGCCTCTATTTTTTTGAGTTGTTAGTATTAGTAGAATTTTGAGTAGTCGTCGTCTTGTCCCGACACTTGTCTATATATAGTAGTGGCTTCATAGATAGACAGTTTTGGAGAGTCTTTTTGTTTCACATATTTTATTTAAAACTTATGTTTCATACTCAGTATATTCAACAAAGTTTTGAGATTCGGTAAACTGATTTTAAACGTTGCCTTCAATTTGATGCTTATGTTTGCTCAAGTTATTCTTCTGCTTGTATTCAGCCAGGATGAGGGGTTTGCTTGGGACCAGTAATGGTTCTCAAGTGCCGGCCACACCCAGGGTATAGGCTCGAATTATGACAAACTTGGTATCAGAGCCACTGCGTTCAAGTGTCCTAGGGTGTCTTTGAAGCTTTGTTAGTAGGATCTTATTTATGGATGTGAGGGCCCAACTTCTATAAACAAAGGACTACAAATATTTAAGAAAAGTTTCCCTTCTTTCATACTCTTAATCGTGCATTAGAGCTATGTCATAGTGATTTATTCATACTCATATGTTTCTCAGATTCATTCGACTACCTATCATACTAGAGGTGGTTGAAAAGGAAAGTCAATTCTTTATCGATGAGTTGTTGTTAGAATAAATCTTAAGGAAGTCATGAGACTGCAGAGGGCCTTGAGAGGAGCCTATGAGTGAGTTAACTATTAAGTTCAAAAGAATGCACTCATATTCAGATGAATCATGCGTTTGAGCGAAAAGTTGAGTTGTACTCTTTTCTTTGAATCTTGTTTAAGATGAGATCCTTATGAGGAAGTGTGTTATAGAGCTTAGGTAGTTTTTTCACCCGAAAAGGTAGGATGAGTTACGAGATCATGAGCAGTAGTAGTGAAAGTGCCCAGAGTTAGAGGAAAGTATGCAGAGGTTTAGTAATCTAAGAAAGGGAGATGGTGTTTTGGCAAGCTATGTTATTGTAGTCATGCACCTAGTAAGTTATTAATGAGGAGTGTTCCCTTATGGGTAGACTAAGAGGTGATGAGTTGTGAAGAGCTCATGATAGAAGGTAGAAGAATACTTACTAGTTAGGATGAGTTAGAGTATACTTTAACTAGAAATGAGTTTATGATGATGTGTCATTGTGTTAGTAATGACCAAGTGTAGGTATTGAATAGAAGAGCAGGAGTATTCATGAGGTGATAGCTCTAAGATAGGCTTATGATCTTTAAGGGAAAGCCTATAATATTCAAAGGTGTAATAGAACTAATTAGGCAATGATGTATAATGAGTTAAGTAAATAGTACTTAAGTTGTGAAGTGGAATGTGATAGTAATTTGTGAGTATGGAGACTGAGAGGTAAGGATTGACTACTTGTCATGAGGTTTGAGTGGGGGAGTGTTTCTTTATTTGTATCTAGTAGTTATAGGTCAGTATAGTAAACAAGCAATCATATTGATATCCGAGTTTAGTAATAAACATTAAGCTTAAATTTAAGACGAGTGTCATGATTAAAAGATGGCATCATGAGGGTTATGGTGTTAGTTTTGAGATCTGATTTAGTAGGTTTGACCTGAAATAGGTGAGGAGATCAAAGTGGTACCTTGAAATGAAAATGTAATATTATGACACATAGAAGAGAGAAATGAAGGTAGAGCAGTAAGAGGTACACCCAAGATAGTATGTTGCCAGGCGAGGTCCCAATTGAGGTTAAGAGAAGCATCTTAGAATGAGGTCTTAGAAAGAGTCCTTTTACCTCCTTTTGGAGAGTTTAATAGCCATGAGGTAAGCCTTTCCCGAGTATTAGATTAAAGGGAATGTAAACCGGTTTAGAGATGATGGAATAAATCCATAACTTTCAAGTGTCAGCTTTAGACCCAATGGGTAGATGATAAGATGAGAAACTAAGTCAAGTGTTGAGAATGAGTTAGTGATGTTTTCAGAATGAAGTTTTACTATGAGTAATAGTTAGGTGAGAGTAGTTAGTTAGTTCCTGATAGTTATGCGTGAAATCTCAATTGATAAATATGATGAGAGAAGGAGGAAATATTAGAAGGATTGGTTGTAGGAGTTATGAGTTGCAGCTAATGAGGTGCGATATTCATAAAAAAAAGTGCATGGTTTAGAGGTGTTGCTACGCTTGAAAGCTTGCAGTTGTATTTCTTAAGGCATAATAGTCGTATTCTTACTTCATGCACATATTCCTTTGATTCATGTAAGATAACATCAGATAGAGCGTGACTATGTTCAAAATGATATCAATCTTAACTTATGTGCTACAGACAGTTCCAAACTCTTAGTATAAATCAGTTCCACCTATGTTAGTAGGTAATTTCAAAGGTCAGAAAGATGGTAAGAGTAATTCATTTCCTTTCCATTCTTAGTCCGACCATTATTCGATCCCAAGGGGGAGATATTGTAACACCCCAATTTTTTTTAAGTTAAGACCCAAACCATTCTTCATTTATGAATAAGATCGTACCAGGTGATTCATTAATTGCCAATATGTGTAAAGGTCAATTATTTAGTGTGAGAATGATTTTGTATATCAATTAAGGTCACTAAAATCTCCTAGCACAAAGTTAAGTTGAAAGTTTCCTTACCGATTAAGTTTTGATGTAAGATTCTACTTTAGTCAACTTCAAATGATCAAATCTCTTAGACTATAAAGAGTTACGTGACCCATAGCCTATCAAATTAAAGGTATTTGAATCTTCTTTCCAGCGCCACCAATTTCGTAACAATCCGAGTTTTGAGTAAAATGTTATGACCATTTTAGTAATCTGCTATAGTGCAGTGACGAATTAGCCAACGGGAGTACATTAAAAAGGGTCGTTTTTATCCATTTACCTCTAAGAAAACCCTAAACAGATTTCTTGACTAATTATAGGCCTAAAACAATCAGATTTCACTCTCTTAATCCCTCATTATCTTCTCTCTAAAACCCTAAGGCAAAACCCTAAGGAAACATCAAAGTAGAAGACTCCATTCAAGATTCTTTCTATCTTTTTCAAGATTCTTCTTCAAGGTACGTTTTTCTCCAAGAATTCCATTCTTTCCAATTCAAATTCCTCCATAGAATTATGAATCACTAATGAAAGTCATAATTCTTGGCCATAGAGATTTCAAGAAACTAATTCAAGAATCTCAAGAAAGGTTTTCTTGATTGTTCTCCTTCAAGCTAAGGTTTCAAAGCTTCTAATCAAGTTCTTCTTCAAGATTCTTCAAGAACCTTGTTCTTCCAGGTATGTAAGGCTATCATTGTGTTGAACTAGTTCTTCCTCATGCCCTACATCTACTTTTAAATCAGTAAAAGAGTAATCTAGGATTCTATCCCTATATTTGAGTATTCTTGAGATAAGTTGATTTTGAGTTCTTGAGTTCTTGTTTCTTTTTTAAATTCTATTCCTAATTATTGAATTGCTATATGTTATGCATTAAGATTCATGAGTTGATTTGTTCATGTCTATATTTCAACATGAACCCTATGAATTGAGTATTATTGAGATAAGTAGTGTTGTTGAGTTCTGAGTACTGAGTTTCCACATTGCTATTAAGATCCCTGACTTGAGTTGTTCATATCCATAATTCCACATGAACCCTATTATTTAAGTTATTTAACTTTTTTAAAGCCAACACTTGAGTTCTTAAACTGAGTTTTGAGAAAGTAAAGATGAGTTTTGAGAAAAGGATTCTAAAACATGATTAGTATGACAATCGAGTATGCCATCAATGTATGAGCAGTATGGTATCTAGATATACCATCAATGTTTATGCAGTATGACTTTCCAAGTCTTCAATGATCATATTAAAATATGATTTTGATATGTGTATGAGAAAGAGTTTTCAAGTATGAATTGAGTAAGAGTAAAAGGGGATTATGTATTGCCAGAGGTATCAATTTTTACATTGATAAAAGAGAAACTAAATTTCTAAATGAGTTATGAGTTCAAAAGATATGTTAAGAGCATTTACCTCTTTTAAGAGGGTAGTTTAAGTAATTATCTCAAACCAGAGGAAGAATTATGTTTTTAAACATATGAGCATGAGTATATATTATTGGGAGTAGTATTGAACACCGATATGGGGACAAGTTTAGACAACTCAAAGTCCTCATAAACCATGTATGCCAACATGGGTAAAGGGTCATACTTTTTAGATGATTCCTTATTGCTTTTTAAGCATAGCTTAGTGGATCAACTTAGTTGAGGATGTCCTATACTCTGGCAAGGTATATGACAGTTCTGGCAGCATGGGTGAGATGTTGTATCATCATGTAGCTCATATTGATGGTTGTCGGTTAGAGAATCTCCCAATAGTGTTAAAGTGTATTTTTATATATCACTTATTATGTTGAGTTCAGAGATGAGAAACTATTTTGTAAAACATTAATGATTTAACTCCTTTATTTCTTTACATTCAGCTTGAGTACATTGTTATCTATTGCAGTCCCTTCTTTCTGTTATTTGTTATTAGCTATATTACATACTCGTACATTCAATATACTGATGTCATTTGACCTGCTTCTTTCAATGATATCGATACATGTTCTTAAGATCCTCAATAACAATCTGTTGAGATCACTTCATCCGCTTGTCAGCTTTCGAGTGAGGTATCCTTGCTTCCAGAGGACTATAGTTTTATGAGTTGTAAGTATTAGCAACATTTTGAGTAGTCGTGGTCTTGTCCCAACACTCGACTATATATAGTAGAGGCTTCATAGATAGAAAATTTTGGAGAGTGTTTCCGTTTCAGATATTTTTTTTAAAACTTATATTTCATACTCAGTATATTCAGCGAAGTTTTGAGATTCGGTAAACTATTTTTAAACGTTGCTTTCAATTTGATGCTTATGTATGCTAAAGTTAGTCTTCCACTTGTAGTCAGCCAGGATGAGGGTTCACTTAGGGACCAGTAATGGATCTCTAGTGTCGGCCACGTCCCGGGTGTAGGCTCGGGTCACGAGTCCTCATCTAGGACTAACACAAAATTATCCGCTGAGATTCAAAAGTTGACTACAATGTTGCCAAAGTACCTTGAATCCAGCGGATCATTTGAGCAAACAGACCGAACAACCTGGTTAGTTCTTGAATCTTACCAGGGAAAGAACAAATCTCACCCATTCAAAATCATACATGTATTGGTATTGCGCAACAAGCAAGCAATAGTTTGTAAGTATCACATTATTTTTTTTGTCTGACCACTATCAAAATGTGATGTTATTAGTTTATTATATTTTTTTTGTCTTACAGAGATTGTGGACTTTTTGTTGCTGCATACACTAAGTTTTTGAGTGATGGACTACAAGTACCATCATATGGAATTGTTTCTCAATCCCTTTGCATGAGATATGCTTCACTCCTATGGAATTATGGGATTTTAATGGCTCAGAGTGGCTATGTTAGTAACATTGAAGACCCATAGAGGCCTAGACCTAAAAAAGCAAAGTTCATATCTCTAGATGAAAATGTTATGGTTACCACCATTGATTAGATTTAGTTTTGATGGTTATGTATACCATTTTGAATACCTTTTTGTTGATAAGTTCTTAAAAACAATTGGTGAAGTGTTCATTTTTGCTGATATGTTAATGATTATTATTATATTTATTTTGTTGGAACAAATGTCAACTATGTTGGAAAGGAGGAAATGTGGTATCTGTGAAAAAATATAAAGCCCCTGTTGTAAAAAAATCACATAATTATCTGCATAATCCCCAACAGAAAGGTGATATGTGGCAACATATATAACCTCTGTTGTAAAAAAAATAACCACAGAATTATTTGCATGTGCCCCAACATAAATGAGATATGTGGCAATATATTTCACTTTGAATTCCCATATGTTGCAACATTATATTGTCAAAATTCAAAACAATTTAAAAAGGTTGAAAACAACTATCATTTTTCCTCTCTCCTCTATAAAAGGTCGTTCCATATTCCAAATTTAATTTTATTTCCATTTTGTTTCCTTCTTTCCTCCCATCTCTCTTGTTTTCTCCATTACACAGATCCAGTTGTTGCTGTAATATTTTCTACAACATAAGTGTAATTTGTTGCGATATTTTCTACAACAATAGTTCTAGTCCGTCGTCGTTGCCCTCATCATTCCTAATTTATCGTCAATATCTTCTTAGGTAAAATTTAATTAGTGTTTTGAAATACTTATTGGTATTAAATTAGGACATTTTTAGTGGTTTATTGCTTATTTATTTGTAGGATGGTTGGTTGTTATTCCTTTTGAAATATTATCTAGTTTCAAAATGCTTCAATTTGTAGTTGGTTGGTTCATGTGTGGTATTGAATTGTATTTGGGGTTTTCTGAGGGGTCATGTGTTGTTGTTTGTGTTGTTGTGTTTGTGTTTGGTTGTTGTTATTTTTGTTAACAAATATTTGATTTTATGGTTGCAAAAACAAATATAATGCCTCCTGTCAAAAGAAAAATTGTATCAACAACTGAAACAACTGACACAAAGATCAAGAAGAGGCCTAGGACTAAAACTGGTAGGAAGAAGAATGAAAATTTCAGTTCCACTCTTTTATAAGAACTTGCATATGAAGCAGTTTCTTCTTCTCAAGTAGAATCATGAGTTTCTTCTTCTCAAGTAGAGCCAGGAGTTTCTCAAAAAGATCTTGAAATTCTCCATGAAATTGTTGTAGAGGAAGAAGGATAAAAAAAAATGAGGATGATGATAATGATAGAAAAGATAAAAATGAAGTTGATGATGATGAAGAAAGAGAAGAAGAAAAAAAATGAAGTTCATGATGATGAAAAAAGAGAAGAAGAAAAAAATGAAATTGAGGAAGAAGAAGGGAAAAAAGAAGTTGAGGAAGAAGAAGGAAAAAATAAAGAAGTTGAGGAAGAAGAAGAAAAAAATGAGGTTGAAGATGATGGGATCATAACTGTCAATGCACACACTTTACCTGTGCATTTGCAGCCTAATGCTATTGGTTATAGCATTATAAGGTCAGCCATGAGAAAATCTTTCGACTCCTTCAAGAACATACTTCGGGAGAATGATTTGGAAGATTTTTTTAGGAATAGTTATTTTAGGCAATATCTTGATTTGCCTGTGAATAATAATGGATGTTTTCAAATGAGCATTGTCTATGAACTTCTGAAAAGAAGGTTCATTTTTGAGAATAGTGAAAAGAAGGATGAGGTGTTGATTAATCATTATGGCATGCCACTCTTCTTTGGCAAAAAAGAATTTGCCATAGCTACAGGGTTAAAATGTCATTCTCCTTCTGAGCCAATCCCTGTTTTCACAACCAAAAAACAACCACGAAGACGAAAGAAAGGAGAAGCACAAACAAGTAAGGAACACTCAACTGAGGAGCAGGACTTGGTGTCCTTTGTTGGCCCAAGCTTCAAAAATCCCAAATTGATAAGTTTGTTGAATGACAAAGATACATCAAAGAAGCATAATGAGTCATTGTGCTTACTTTGATTTGTACATTATGTATTTATGTCCAAGGATGTCAACAACAACATACCCCTTAATTATGTGAAGTTATCTGAGGATATTGAGGCTTTTAACAACTATCCTTGGGGTCATGACAATTTCGAATTAACTGTCAAATACTTGTTGGCTCCTTTATTTCCAAAGACCAATAACTTATTTGACATTCCATGGGCTTTCATGGGAAATATAAATGTTCTTAATATTTTTATATTTTAACTCTAATTCAACATTTGATTTGTGACATGTTTTCATTTTTCATAGGCTTGGACATTTGAAGCCACTCCTCAGTTGAGGCATCAAGTAACTGCAAAAGAAGAGATTTCATCTCCAAGGATATTGAGATGGTTGACAACAAAAAATGTCAAAAATCATCCAGATCTTTTTAACACTCCTGATGATGCAATAAGCTTTTATATTAAAAATTTCAAATTATGTCATATATGTCAAATGTTGTTATATATGAGGTATATGTTGCTACATATCAGTCATCTATTGTTGCATATGCCCCATATATTGCAACATAACATGTGACCCAAATATTGTTGCAGATGACCCATCTGTAGCAACATGTGACCCAAACATATGACCAATCTGTAGGAACATATGACCAATCTGTAGAAACATATGACCCATCTGTTACAATAGGTGACCCAAATGTTGCAACATATGACCCATTTGTAGCAACATATGACCCAAATATTCCTACAGATGGCTCATTTTTATAATTTTAGGTTGTGCATCCATGGCTTGTCCCAATAGAAAAGGAATTGCAAATGCAATTTCTGATTACTCTAGGGTTGATTGAAACCTTATTTGATCATGTAGTAGATAGAGTTAAAAGGGAATTGGTTGGAGCAACAACCATCAAAAGGGCAAGAGTTGATGATCAGTTAGTTGTTTTTAATGAGGATATGGTTGATGCAGCTGTAAGGGCTGGTGTTAATATTAGTGTTGGTGTTTGTGTTGATGTTGGTGGTGGTATTGTGTTGGTGCTAGTGTTGGTGGACAAAGTGATAGGGCTTCTATGTGAGAAGTGCAAGAAATATGATGATGATTCTATCATGTATCTTCAAACGTTGAGTGAGGCAGTGATTGAATTTAAATATAAGTGGGGGGGGGGGGCAGTCAGGGGCATTCCATCAAAGAAGGTTCGGAATCCATATACTCCATAGGCCAAGAGGAGAAAAAAATCCTTTATCAAGGCAATACACAATCTAAAGGAAAAAATCTTTGGAGAATTGCCAATGGCCATAGGAGAGAAGATGGAGCTCAAGCCGGTTAATATTTATAAGATGGTGCCTGTAGCTAAAAAGACCACTTTGTTGGAACTGATGAGAGTAACGGATCTGCACGCACAATATGACATGTATTATTCTACTGGAAATGATTTCAGGGCCATGACGAGTATGAACATTGGGTGGGAAGACTGGGTAATTTTTCTCTTCTAACCTTCAATTTATAATTTTTGTTTGTTTTATCTCTTCAATCATTATTCTTCTTTACTCTTTAATATTAACTGTTATTTCAGTATATTGATGAAATTCTTAGCCTCATGCGGGAGAGACATTTGAGATTCCATGAACACAATGATTTCATAGATAGAATCATAGATCTCAACTTCTATACCAACTTCAAAAAAGGTATGACAAAATTAGCAAGGAGGCAACAACAACTGGTTGTAGAAGTTTAAACTAGTTATTAATGAGTTTGTACGGGGTGGTGATATTATTGACTAAGTCAGGGGCATTAGACCATATCCTGGATGCATGGATTGGATTGGGGCCAAAAGGATTAATGCAGTCATGAACATAAACAATACTCATTTTGTGACTCTTGAGATCCTCTTGCACGAGGGTCTCATGAATGTTTATGACTACATCCTGATGAGTCTGGAACATGACAAGTTTTTGACATTCATATAACTTGTGTTCGAGTTGCTGCCAAGCTTGTTGAGGTAAAGTGGAATAATAAAGCATTTGCAGATAAGTTCCTCAATGAACCATGGGAATTTAATGATCGATTGGAACCCATGGTAAAAAATAACACCAATTCAACGTGCGGGGCATATTCGATTGAATTTGTTGAGCATTTGATTACAAACACAACAATTCAACCTCCCGACGCCAAGTTATGTGACAATACAGTTGGTCGGATGCAATGAGTTTGGGCTGCTAGGATAGTATATAGGAGCTTGGAGCCTTGACAACAATGTGTTTGTAATTACTGACAATGCTTTATTTTATTTGTTGCTACATATGATGTTATGTTATATTGAGAACAAGTACACAATATTTGTAGCAACAAATGAGTCATCTGTAGCAACATTTGATTCATCTATAGCATAAGATAAATCATTTGTTGCAACATATGCCTCATTTGTAGCAACATTTGACTCATATGTAACAACACATAGGTCATATGTAGCAACATTTGAGTCGCATGTTGCTACAAATTGGTGGTATGTTGCAACATTTGAGGTATCTGTAGCAACATATGATTCATCTGTGGCAACATATATTTCATCTTTTGCAACATATGATTCATCAGTAGCAACAAATAAGTCATATGTAGCAACATATGCCTCATCTGTAGAAACATTTGACTCATCTGTAGCAACATATGCCTCATATGTAGAAACATTTGACTCATCTATAGCAATATTTATGTTATGTTAAAGAACAAGTATGTTGGAACAGAAGTGCAAAACTATGTTTATTTATTTCGACAACTATGCTAATTTTAATGGTTGCACACAATTACATAAGAATTTTCCATCTTTCACAGTATTCTTGGTAATGCTTAAAAATAGAAAAAAAACTACAACAATCAACACAAAGATTAGCTTCCAGTTGTTACAACATTTTCTCTTCTTCTTCTCATTCGTCACCAATTTTTTTCTTCTTTTAATTTGACTTTCATCTTCAATTTCCAACTCCTTAATCCTCTTCGCCAATCTTTGAATAACTAACTTGGATCGTATATCAACATCTTCACGATCCCTCCATCTAAACAAGTTACATGCATTCTTCTAAAATACACCACAGAAGAATTTAAATTAAATATAAACCAAAATAAATACAAACAACAGATCTCCAGACCAAGATGTAGAAATGTACACACACGATAGCGTGAACAAGACCAAAATCTTCGACATGGATCGCCCTTCGACCATGAAGTTTGCATTGAAAGTAAGTCTCCATGTTTGCAACAGATTTTCACACTCAACATGGGATCATTCTCATCATTATAAATTCGATTCAATATTGCATTTGACATTATATCAAAACTAACAAAAAACTCATTCATGAGATATCTAGTACTGAGCTATATTTAAAGAAATTCACTATTACCCAATGGCTGCGTGTTAAAAAATAAAGAACAGAACAGGCTGATGAAATAAATAACATCATTATATCCCATGTACTCCGAAGATTTGAGATCCCTGTACTCCATCACATAAAATAAATGAAAAGAGAAAAGAGAGGAGAGAGAGAAAGTGAAGTGGAGTAACCGAAGCGACGAGGAAGAAAATGAAAACCCTATCTTATCTTCTTGAACAAATTTATATCCCTTCTAGAAATGAAATAATAAGTCGTTTGGGCCTCTTTTAGGTTGGGCTTGCCCATGATGTTTATAAAGCTATGTTTTTTTTAAATTTGTTGCAACATATGTCATTATGTGTACATGCAAGTAGTATCACCATTAAAAGAGAGAAATTCCAGCACATAAAATTTGGCAAACATAAACATGGAATCTCCATAAACATATAAACATGCTATTGATAGTTGATAGTAACTGACATGCAAGTAGTATCACCATTAAGAGAAGAGAGGCTAGGCTACATAGAAGCATCCATATTTACAAAGGCATTAACACCAACAAAAAAACAAAAATTTACATCTGAAACGCTCTAGCATTATACTACTACTTCAGCCAACAAAAAGGACTTGACTGGAGGATCTGGAGTCAACATTGAGCGATTAAACCTGGAGGGTCATTAACATTCTTATTTGAAGGGTGGTGGATCCGAGATACCTATGCACTCCGTCACAAGACCACCTATAAAAAAAACAAACAACCATAGTGAGCTACCCCATGCACTCCATCACCAGACCAGACGGGATGTATAAAGCAAGAAGACTTACCAAAAGATGAAGCTACCCTATATTAGACAAGATCCGAAAATAACAAACAACGACCATCACCCATGCATTGAAAACACACTTGAAGAAGAAGTCATATTAACTGCGAACAACATAATTATGTTGATCACCCACAAAGGAGCATGCAGAGACTTAGATTCGTCCAAGGTGGTAACATCTTCTCAAAGAGATAGGAGAAATAAATGAGAAAGATCTTGATACCTATCCCCTTTGGGTTGTATTTTGTTTTGTTTTGGATGTTTTTTTTTTCATATTTTGGTGCTACTATTTATGTCCGAAACTTCTCATTCGTGATGGATTAAATTGTGAATGTTTGTTTTAATCTCATTGGTTCATCTCCTAATTACTTGATTTTTGAATGATGTGGATGTTCTCTTGTACATTTGAGTGTCAGTTGTGACCAATACTGATGACTTGAATAATGCTTTTGATGAACAATATGTTGTGCTAGTCCAGCGAGGAAATTTGAGTTGCATAAGTCTTGTATGAACTCTTAGCATATCATTGTGACTAGCCAATTTTTTGAGGTGAGTTTTTGCAATGTCCATTGCACTCGAGCTTAACTTGTAGAGTCATGATCGATGATTGTGTTGAATGCCTTGTGTGGTGAGGTTTACTTGAAATATGAGCACGGTGATATCTAGAACTTGCCTCGTTGGTCCAATTGACAATTTTTGCTGGATGATGGAAATGATCTTAGGCATAAATCTTTGAGAGTGAACCAAATTGCTATACTTTTTTTGTGACCACCTTGTGAGTGTGTGAACCTAGATTGGTACCATTTGAGCCTAACCTTTTCTCTGGACAAAACATGAACACAAATGACCTTGTCCTCCCCACTTAAAACCTTCATGAATCTTTGGTCTGTTTGAATAGCCAACTTAGGCCAAAAGCCTAAGTTGGGGGTGTGGTAAGAATGAGGAAAGAAATCGAGCAAGAAGTTCGTGAAATCCATCCTTGGAGACTTGTGTTGAAGAAAAATATGAAAAAAATGGAACCCCTTCATATAAAAAAAAAAGAGAGAAAGAAAAGCAACAAGAGAAAGTAATGAAAAAATTGTATTAATTGTGCATTGTGGAAAGAAAAGGGGTGTCCAATGAGCTATACAATTTTTTTGTGTGTTTGAATATGCCAAAGGGTGGGTTGTGAAGATGAAAAGAATTAAACGAAAGGTAAAAAAGTAAAATTTGAGCTATGCTTCATGAAGGTGGAAGTCACTACGCCAAAATGATCATACCTTTACCCTCAGCCTAGTTACAAGCCTTTAACGACCTTTGTGATCCTGCATAAGCCGAATGATGAGTTGATTGGAAAATAAGGGCAAGCCTATGGGTAAAATTATGCATGTGTTTATCATTGAGAGTGTGAGAGTTGATTTTGATTCCTTAAATTGTAATCTTTGATTGGTTTTGTGAGAGCTTGGAATCATTCTTGGTGTTAGGGCATTCGAATACTCTTGTTGAGCATGAATTTGCATTTGGAGTGAGTATTGTGAGCTTAAAATCTATTTGATGATGGCTAGTCGTAGTTTGAAACTTTTAGTGCACAATTAAGCATTGTGTTTGTATATTGAACCTCATCTGCATTCATGTTGAGTCTGAAGTAGCACTATTTGTAGACATCTATGTTGGCCTGATTGATCTTGTGTTTTACTTTTGGACAAGCAAAAGTTTAAGTTGGGGTGTTGATGAGTCGGGGATTTTGACTAATTTAGGGCTTATTATTCAAGGATTTAGTGTCCTCAATGCTTATTTTACACTCATAACTGATGTTAATATGTTGATATGCAGCAATGAAGGCTTAAGAGTGAGGAAAAGACATTATGATGCAAAAAGGAGCGAAAGAGTTTAAAAACTTGAAGAAAAGCAAAGCTAGAGCTCGCCAAAGCCACTCGGCGATTCACCGAGTGGGCTTCAAGATCGCCTAAAGTTCCAGCAAAATAGCCCATGGACAAAACCAACTTGGTGAGCAAATAGGAAATTCGGCGACGCGTCAAATGGATCAGCGATAGTGATCAAGCTCGCCAAAAGATCCAGAATAATTTGATAGAGGAGCCAAACCAAAAGGCGAGAAGTAGAGAAACTCAGAAGATCACTGAACTGGTCAGCAATCGCGACTTACTTTGCTGAGTTGACTCTGTGCTGAAATTTTGGGAACGTATAAATACAATTTTGAAAGAATACAAAGAGTTCCCACACTGTCTTGAAGTGGGTTCAATTAATTGTTCATGTTTTAATTAAGGAATTGTAGTTGCAAATGCAATTCTAGCTTAGTTCTCTATGCTTGCTTGAGAAAGAGGTAATCGAGTAGAATGATTAATTGATGGTTGTATTTATTGTGTCTTTAAAATCTAGCTTGAGAAAGTGGGTTTGATTGCATCTTTACAAACCCAGCTTGAAAGAGTGGGTTAATTAAGGAATTGGGTTGTTTGGCTGTGTAATGCTTGTTGAGGTTCGAAAGAAACTTGAAGCGCAATAGTTGATTGAGAAATAGCTACCGTACTCAAAACCTAGCCTACCCATTGGCATTCAACAATTTTAAGGATCTAGTAACTACCCATTACACATAAACATTCGACTGATCACATTCTTAAGGTTCAATCTCTAATAGTTTACTTCTCATGTTAAGTAAGCTTTGTATTAAATTGGTTACCAAATCCCCCCCATTTGATCTTAATCGTTGAAACTTTGTGATTTGTTTTAATGCTGCAGACTTTTTCTTCTACAAATGATTAGGACACATTTTTACTTCTTAATTGAATTATTTATTATATCACTCCCTGTGGGATTGACCCCAACTCTTAGTTAGGTTTATACTTGTTAATGACCGCCTACTCTTAGAACTTGATGAAGTGTAGTTGAGCATTATCATCGCTATAAGCCTGGACAAGATATCAACACTTCAACTGGTTTGCTCCAACTCTGAATTCTCTGACGGGGTGTCCGTTATTCATTCGGAACCCCATGCAAGCAAAAGAAATATTCTACCCCACCGAATTCAGCATTTCGGACTCAACGGAATTGTCAAAACTTCTATCCGAGGTCATTTTGATGAAAAGTGGATCTCACATCCAAGTTTCGATTTAAGCTAAAAACCACAAGGAGGATTAAAATGAGATTTGAAGCCTAGGGAACCGCACAAAAGGTCGTTCTAGACCAAACTCAATATTATGGAGTTAACCACGCTAACAAAATTCTCATTCGAGCATGTTTATCAAGAATGTTGACCAAAGTCAATCCTTGCATTAAGATTTAAAGTTAAAACGCCTAACGACACAAACTCACACCATAAGTCTCGGGGTCCGAACCAACCATGCTCCTAGCCTAAAATGACTCTTTCGGAGTTGATGAAACCGTCAGAATTACATTTTGAGGCCGTCTTCCTGAACTTTTGACTAAGTAAACCATTCAAGTTTCAAAGGCTCCAAAATACTAAAACTTGCACAAAATCCAAATGAACAACCCGACGACTGAACTATTAGTCCCGGCCAGTCATGAATGACTTGTGGTCGCTACAAGAAAGCTCTAAATGCTGGAAAAATCAGAAAATGAAGAAAATGACCTAGAGGGTCATTACACTTTAATCTTTCAGAAATGTGTCATACTCCAATAATTCACTTATGAACTAGAGGGACTCTAGTAGATAATAAGTGACTTGGTTTCAGATCACAACTCTCTCAATCTTTTTTGGTTTCTCAAAGTCATTCATGTTTGAATCTCTTTCCCATTATCAGCAAGTGGATTGAAATAATTCGTCAAAATTTATTCAAGAGTCATTTATCAGTTAGTGTGGAATAATTGGTCAATTTACTTAGAAGTCATTTGTTTTTGAATAATTGGTCAAAATTCACTTTTAGGAGTCACTAAGCCATTGATTTGAAGGTGCCCATATATTAATTTCTATAAATAATACTCCTATCATGTTTGGTAATTGATTTGGTAAGTTATGTATTTATTAAAATTGGTAATTGATTTGGTAATTTATTGTTATTTATATAAGTAAGAAAAATTAAACAATTTTTTTTATAGAAGCTACTCCTATCGAAGATCGATATTCAATTATTCATGCCTGATTCCCAGGTACCTGTTGGCTGAGCTACCAGGCACTGAACTTTGTCATATCTACAGGACTACCAAAACTATGGCAGATGCACAAGTGAAGCATGACAAATACTTAGATTACTCATTCATATCATTTTCGTTTCAGAAACAAACCAATTATACCATTAATTGTTAACTGAAAATAGTTTTGATTTTATAAGGCCATCTTTACAGGTGGTCAATTATAATTTAGCAACGTTATAAATTAAATCATTTATTTTAAAGAGAAAAGGTTCAGATTTAATTTGTCATCAAACTTTAAGAAATGATTATTTATGTCATCCGTCAAAAGTTTGGCTCATTTATGTCATTTCAGTTAACAAATAATGGTATGGATGAATTTTTTCGCAAATGAAAATAGCTTAGATGAACTAATTTTAATAGGTGGCATAGATGAACATTTTCTCAAAGTTCGATGACATATTTGTTCATTTCCCCCTTTATAAATCTCCATTTATCTTTATTTATTTTTTTAATAGAAATTTAATCTTCTAACTGTTACAATAATCAGATTTTACACGTTACTTGCCTTCTCTTTATTCTCCTTAACCTTTATTTTTTTCCTTTTTGAATAATTTATTTTAATATAATTAGTACTTCTTTTGAATAGTCTAACCAACATTTGTTTTTGTGTCGAGCTATTTACAACCCCCAAAGAAAGTTAACAAAAATGAAAGGGAAGTTTCCAAGATATTTCATTGACATATCTCATTCATTAGTATTTGTCCATAAAATTAAAAATAGATATACTATTTGTTTTAACTCACTTCATGGATTTTTACTCATATATAATATAAAAAATAAATGATAATTTTATTTGTACAATTTAGAAATAATTGTCACGCCCCAAACTTGAGGGGCACAACTGGCTCCTAATGCCAAAGCTCAGTCCCGAGCCGACCCTTCTAAACCATTTGTTACTAGCGCATGGCAGCCACACACAATCAAGGAAATAAACAAGTATATCTCGGCTTAAAACTAAGCCCTCGGTCGGCAAGGCCCTTGTCAACTGATCTATAAAAGAAATAGCTACTCCCAGGAGATCATTTAAATTAATTATCAACTAGCACAGATGTCCTGATTGGGCTGTCGAGACCACCATGATATCTACACAAAAACTGGAAGTAGGTATATATCAAGATAATACATCTAACAACTCACAAGCTTCAGCAAACCAACAAAACTAGGCCAGCATGGCCATAACCTAGCTGTACACCCCACACGCTAGTCTGCAAGCCTCAAAGAGTAGTAAAGATTGGTGGGACAGGGCCCCACCCTACCCATAAAAATATACACAACAAAAGCTAACAAACCTCCAAACTCTGGTAGCTCCGAAGGAAAGGGGCTAGCCAACTGGATAGAAGTCAATCCTTCTACTGAGAAGGTCTACTCGGTCGTTTGTCAGGACCTGCATGCATGAATGCAACTCCCCCAGGCAATGGGGTGTCAGTACAAAATAATGTAGCGAGTATGAAAGGTTGTAGACTAAATGAGCAAGTATCATAATATACCAAAAGCAATCAGGTAAGGAAATCAAATTTAGATAAGCACTACTGAATATAATAAAATACAATAATGATCAAACATCAACCTAACCAATCCCCCATAAGCCCGGTAGGTACAAACAACATACCACCTACTTAGGCCCCCAAAAGCCAGAAAGTGCCAAATAAATCTACATTACCTTTTCTGTAGTCCCTTGTCATTGTAAGAAGTCACACAGCCCTTTTTGACAACGATATAGCCCCGTAGGCAGCGCATAGCCCTCTTAGGCAACATCATAGCTCTGTGGGCTGCACGTAGCCCTTTTTTGCATCACACAGACATAGCCCTCTTTGGCTTCAAAATAGCCCCGTAGGCAACACATAACACTCTTTGGCATCAATATAGCCCCGTGGGGAACACATATCCCTCTTTGGAAATAACATATTCCTATTAGACAACATCATAGCCCCTATAGGCAGTTCATCGCTCAACAACTAACCACAACAAACAATTGAATAGGCTAAAGACGAGCAATTTAGCTATAAATAATATATATGAATAATCTCCAAGTCGCTCCTAACTTAGGGTCGTTCGTAATAGATTATGAGTCCCTAAAATGAGGGTTTATAACCACTCAATCAGCCAACCACTCACAATTACATCTACAAGATCACCAACGTAAACTACCTCTAAGAAAACATGTCGACGAAGGGAATAACCTTAACATACCTTTCCAATGAATGCTCGAAAGACTGTAGTTCCTTCACGAAAGTTGTTCCTTATGTCCTAAGCTTCGCAAATACTATATATACACAGCTAGTACGCACCTATAAATAGTTCATAATTAATCTTAAATCGACAGATTTTCCATATTGCCCCAACTTGTCAAAACGTCCGTAGAAATTCATAAAAACAGTCATAAAAGAGTCCCGAGATGATTACCTTAGTTAACCAAGTTTAAACCTTGAAGAAACACCAATAACTATAAATTTATATCTTCAAAAACTAGCTCTAAATGCAGCTAATAGAAGGGAAAAATGATTGCCACGTGTAGGAATTACGTTTCTAGGCACGGGGGCAATGTTTAATGGTAGAAATCGTCAAAAACTAACCTTCATAATGCTAGAACTCCATAGGAACCCTCTCTTAAGCTTTCTCTCTGGTTTGGAACTAAAATGGAATGTTTTCATGGCGTAAAACGTTAAATAAGCCGACTTACCATATTTTTTACCTGACCCGGATTCTGCCCCGGCAGTCCCTAGTAAAACTTTCATAACTTTTTACTCTGATGTCGGTTTGATACGGGGTTTTGTGCATTGTAAACTAGACTCGTAGGGATTCAATTTAATGGGTAATAGGCCTTCTAAATCTTTATATATTGGGAGAAAAAATCCAATACATTTGACCCAAATTTCAGAGAAATATTTAAAAAGGAACTTACGATAACTTTCGCCAACTTTTATTTTGCCATTTAATTAACTTCAAAACTTGAGATACAACCCTAGAACACTTAAAATATGACATACCACATCATTCTTAATTTATTACCCACCCTCCTTGTCTTTGCACGAAGATATGAGTTAATTTAGATGTTTTAAAAAGTCGGGGTATTACATCCTTCCCCCCTTAGAAACATTCGTCCTCAAATGAAAAAAATCTGAGAGTCACGCCGTTAAGTCCTTAGGAGTTTCAAAAATTTAGGCAGAATATCCTTTGTAAATGTGATTATCCAGGAACATGAAACACAAAAATTCTAACCTAGGCGTCTCACATGATGACATAAATAGCTAAGCACTATAGCTTCACAATAATAGTGCGAGCAAATATATAACGACAACAACAATAATAATAATAAGCAACAATATATAAAAAAAATTAGATTGGTATCTAACCTCACTTCACTAATATAAACTAATATGCCATCACCCTGGGGTATGAAACAAGTAAGGATATTTGGACCTCATGCTATCCTTAGCCTCCCAGGTCACCTCTTCTCTATTCTTGTTTCTCCACAATACTTTAATCGAATCCACCTCTTTGGTCCTCAATTTACGGACCTGTCGATCTAATATGGCAATTGGAGTTTCCTCGTAGGACAACTCCTTTGTGATATGAACATCCTCAACCGGGACAACCCGAGAAGGGTTTCCTACACACTTCCATAGCAGCGATACATGGAAAACTGGATGAACAGATTCTAGCCCCGAAGGCAATTCTAACTCATAAGCCACCCGTCCTACCCTCCGAAGGATCCGGTATGGCCCAATGAATCTTGGACTAAGCTTGCCCTTTTTGCCAAATCTCATAACACCCTTCATAGGCGAGACTTTTAAGATTACACAGTCATCGACACAAAACTCTAAGTCCCTTCATCGCACATTTGAGTATGACTTCTGTCGGCTTTGAGCTATTAGCAACCTCTCCCGAATGAGCTTAACCTGCTCCACTGTCTGTTGTACTAATCCGGGTCCAATCAACCCTGACTCACTTACCTCAAACCATCTAATGAGGGACCAACATTTCCGCCCATACAAAGCCTCATAAAGTGCCATCCCGATGCTGGAATGATAACTAATATTGTATGTAAACTCCATAAGAGGTAAGCGGTCATCCCAACTTCCCTTGAAGTCTAGCGTGCACGCCTGTAACATATCCTCGAGTGTCAAAATTGTACGCTCAGCCTGGCCATCTGTCTAAGGGTGAAAGGTTGTACTAAGATTAACTTGTGTCCCAAGTCCTTTCTGGAAGGACTTCTAGAAGTTGGCAGTAAATTTTGCTCCTCTATCAGAGATAATAGCTACTGGGACACTGTGTAGCCTAATAATTTCTCTAATATAGAGCCCTGCATAGTCTTCGGCCGTAAAATTAGCCCTGATTGGTAAGAAGTGGGCTGATTTTGTTAGTCTATCAATAATTACCCAAATAGAGTCAAACTTGTGACGCGTTCGAAGTAACCCTGTAATAAAATCCATATTAATTGCTTCCCACTTCCACAAAGGAATGGCTATCTCCTGAACTAGCCCAGCGGGCTTTTGGTGCTCAACCTTTACCTGTTGGCAGTTAGTACACTGTGCCACAAACTCAGCAACGTCCTTCTTCATCCCCTGCCACCAATAAATCTCCTTAATATCATAGTACATCTTCGTCGAACCAGGGTGAATAGAATAACGGGAATGATGTGCCTCTTCCATAATCCGATGTCGAAGCCCTGCAACATTTGGAACACACAATCGACTATTATATCTAAAGAATACATCTCCTGCTATATCAAATGCTAAAGACTGCAGATCTGGAGCCTTGGTTTTGAGTTGCTCTAAGCTAGGATCCTCTTATTGCCGTGATTTTACTTCTACAACTAGAGATGATACGGCTGTGTCCTAAATTGTTACCCCACTATCTTCTGCCTCTAACAATCTGACTCCCAAGCTAGCTAACTGATGAAGCTCTTGCGCTAGCTCACGCTTCTCAACACCTAAATAGGATAAACTACCCATAGATCTTCGACTGAGGGCATCGGCTACCATATTCGCCTTTCCTGGATGATATAAAATATCCATGTCGTAGTCTTTCAGTAACTCAAGCCATTGACGTTGTCGTAGATTTAACTCTTTATGTCTAAAGATATATTGAAGGTTTTTATGATCTGTGAAGATGTCAACATGAACGCCATACAAATAATGTCTCCAGATCTTGAACGCATGCACAACTGCGGCCAACTCTAAATCGTGGGTCGGATAGTTCTTTTCATGCTTTCTCAATTGCCTTGAAGCATATGAGATAACCTTACCATGTTGCATTAGAACACATCCCAACCCAACACTAGAAGCATCACAATACACCACATAGCCTTCTGAACCCTCTGGCAATGCTAGAACTAGTGCTGATGTCAACCTGTCCTTCAGCTCCTGGAAACTATGCTCGCAAGCCTCAGTTCACTTGAACTTACCTTCTTTTTGAGTCAGCTTCGTTAATGGGGATGACAGTGAAGAAAACCCCTCTACAAACCTTTTGTAGTACCCAGCTAACGCTAAGAAACTATGAACCTCAGTCGGAGTCGTGGGTCTGGGCCAAGTCTTTACGGCCTCAATCTTTTGTGTATCAACCGCAATGCCTGTATTTGATACAATATGGCCTAAGAAAGCTACAGAGTCCAACCAGAACTCACACTTAGAAAACTTTGCATAAAGTTCTCGGTCTCGATGAACCTGAAGGACCGCTCGTAAATGATTTGCATGCTCAACTTTTGAACGTGAATACACCAAAATATCATCAATAAATACAATCACAAACAAGTCTAGATACGGCCTGAATATACTATTCATCAAGTCCATGAACACTGTTGGGGCATTAGTTAATCCAAAAGACATTACCAAGAACTCAAAGTGTCCATATCTAGTTCTAAAAGCTGTCTTTGGAACGTCTTTCTCCCGAACTCGTATCTGGTGGTACCCTGATCTTAAATCAAT